>JAIPRM010001375.1:0-38697 GCA_025469315.1 Stegophylla sp. TES_Ste_2020
AACTACTGTATTCCTGGGACTGCTGTTGCTGTTGCTGCGACAGTTGTTGCTGGAAGTCGGCCGATATGTCTCCGGGATATTGGTCAGCCGTTCTAAACGCGGCCGGTCTGCCGTAGACCGGACGAGACGGCCTGTAACCGCGGCGCATTCCCACGCGGGCCACCATAGGCTCGTCACCGGACGCCTAAAAAGAAAAACAAGTGGGTTCACTGTTTGAGAAAATGAAACAGTTACGACCGATATCAATAACCGGTGGTTAGTCATAATACGGAATTACAGTTGACACGATCGAAAGTATTGGCGAAAAAACCGACAAATATAAAAAATTAATTCTTAAAATTGATATTTATGATATGTAGAATAAAATTATTACATAGATTCTAAAATAAATACAATTGAATATTATTCATATATTCCGTCCCGTCTAAAATTTATGATAAAATACGAATTGGAGTTTGGCAAACAGATATCTATCATTATATTATTAGCCTTCGTTGGTCATTGAGTGACCGGTCCACTTACAAATAGTTTAAATTTACAATACCAAATAATTAAAAATTAATTCTTGGTAGGTTGATAACAATAAATTTGTAATAGACAACTATCCAAAAAAAAACTTAAAACTTTCGATTGAAAAAAAACGATCAAAATTTAACTTTCAAAACCATATAATTTGATAGATGGGCAATTCTTTTAATTAATTCTTTAATATAATTATTTTCAATTTAATAAAGAAGTTCACAATCAAAAGACTTGAGCCGTTATATAATATATATGACTGAGTAAATTAAGGAGTTATTTGAGGCCCTTTTGATCGATACTACTCACCTGCACTGGTTCGACGGCGTATCGCATAGCGGGCACCACGACGTTGTCGCCGTCGTCGTCGTCACTATCATCGTCGTCGACAGACATCAACCGCACCACCGAAGGGCTCTCGGCCGCGGCCGGGTCAACGGCTCGCATCAGCTGCACCAGCGGCACGCTGTCCGCGGTTCGGCCGTAGTAGGATCCGCCTTCCTGGTCGCACAGCGACTGTTGTTTCTGCACGTAATGCACTTGCGGTGCTTGCACGTAATGCACCTGGGGCGGCGCGTGCACGTAATGCACCTGGGGCGGCGCGTGCACGTAATGCACCTGGGGCCGCGGCTGTTGGATCACCTGCACCTGCGGTTGCATCAGATGCACCTGCGGCTGCACGTACTGGATCTGCGGTTGCAGATATTGCACCTGTGGCTGTTGCTGCACGTACTGCACTTGATGATGCTCGGGCTGCTGCACGAACACGGCCACGTGATCGTCTTTCTTCTTGTTCCCGAAGCACTTTTCCGCCACCGTCCTGGCGTCGCCTCCTTCACCGGTCGACTGTTGTTGTAGTTGCTGCGGATCATCTGCTGCCGCGGCGGGTTCCACGGATTGCTGTTTCTGCAGCAACGCGGTAAGCGTGGGCGGGGCCGGATCGCCGCACACTACCGTCTTCTTTCCCGTCTTGTTGGCGTCCGCGTACACGCACACCAGTGGCCTCGGCACTTCCGGTTTCGAGATCTTCGGTACGGCCAACGTTGGCCGGCTTTCGGGCACGGACGCCGCGTGCAGGGCGCCGACCGAGCACCAGCACACCAACGACAACGGAAACAGTGCGAATTTCATGTTGACGGCGGTGACGAGTGATCGACAATAACTGCTGGGATCGATAAGAATCGTCGGACGATCGATGACTGGCGGTGTCGGGACGATCGACGCGACGGATATAGGGACGAACGCGCGGTGGCGGCGGCGGCGGCGGCGGAAAGTAAAACAAAACAAATTTTGACGACAGGCGGAAAAAATCGCGGTTTCGAAATCGCCGTGGCGGAAGTCGTATCCGAGATCGATTTTACAAAACATTCAACACGAATGTGTACAACGTAAATATACGTGTGTTATAATATTGTACACCTGAAGTTATTGCAAAACGTCGCGGTGTATGTGCCCTTTAAATTATGTGTCAAATATAAATGAGGTCGACTCGTCGTCATAATAATAATAATTCGATCGTTTAGTGTGCCTATGTCACACGGGTAAATTATTCGAATTGGTACATTCTAATTTCTAATAAAAAAAAAAAAAAAAAAAATCGAATAATCTTTTCACGTATTTGAACGTCGCGAGTTCGGAACACTTTACGGAAAAAGCATATTCAAATGTATACTCAGCAAATGGCTTGGCCAGGTAGGTGATTGCCGAGAGTGTCAAATGGTTATGGTGGATGGAAACAAAAAGTTTGATGTATTAATTAAACAAGAGATTGAAAATCAAAATCAAAAGTACATATTTCAATATGTTAACGTTTATAATCGTATAGACGTTTATGAAGTTTTAGTGATAAACATCGAAATTACTATTAATATTAATCAATCACTTAACGATGACTAGTACTAAAAATGGTACAAAATAATATTAAAATAACATTTCTCTACCTTCACATATTATTATAAGCTATGAGGAATACCTTTAATGAAACTAAAATTGATGACGCATAAAAATGATTTGAAAACAATAAATATAAATTTATATAAACTTTTCAAATTTAAAAGTAAAAAGATCAGAAGAATTTGTAATTAAATTTACTTAATATATTTGTGTATAACTGAAATACAATTATTGAAGGTCAACGGACATACACACAATGTTCAAACTTCAATTTTCATTTCTGTATTTTATTTAAAGAGTGAAATTTATTTTAGAATATACATGTGAACTATACATTATAATATCTAACAGGAGGAATACGATTCCGCACGATCTATTTGCTCATTGAAATACAATTCGATTCCGTGAGCATCGTTGTAAAATTTATTATAAACGGTGTGTTTCTATGTTTATTGTAAAAGCCATACACATTTCATACCATGGATATTCTCCACTCTTCGGGTGGGATATTCTAAGTGGGTGAATTTCCAAAAATGTATGATGTTAGTTGCGGCCCGTGTTCGATTATAGTTTATGTTGACATCACGTGGTGAAATAAAATATACCATGTATGAATGGGTCGAAAAAATGAACGCGTGGAATCGTTTTCTACTATGGAATAACGTAAACTCGTCTTATTGGCATGGACGTTTCTTTCTTTCTCTTTATCCTTCCCTGCATTTAATTCTAATATCGTTTTACGGTCATACTGTATTTAGAGCGTTCAATTTGAATTTTGATTTATATTCAAGCGTGTGCGTTGTTATTATCATGACGTGCCTGCTAACATGCAGACAGGTATACAGTCTGGATAAGAGACGTAAATAAAACACACGATGAACACTCTGTATACTTAGGTTTTGCCCTGTACGCACACGCGATGATAAAACATAATAATATTATGCGCAAGGGTATTTTGCTGTAGTGGTGGTGCATTTCTCTCCGCACACAATATAAGCAGTACACAGAGACGTGACCGCGCGTTATAATAATAGTAACAACAATAGGTAACAATAACAACAACAATAATAATAATAATATATCAGAAACAACCCCAAAACGAATGGTCTGTCCACGATCTCGAAGAACACGCGAAAAACATGCGGTTATATTTTAGATTATTTATATTATAAATGTTTTTTATTTGCAATTTGATATTTGAAATTTTATTTTAAATTGAATGTTAAAAATGGCTCTTACATTTTTTTTTAGTTTCCGTTTCCTTGGAGCCGATTTTTATTCCCAGTACCCACTGTTTGGTGTTTGTTATCTGTGTAGTTGTTTGACGACCAAACCCTAGTGCCCTTTACTACAGTAAAATCCGCGCGGATCAATAGTTTTCTAATTATTTGATTTTGAAAATTCAATATTTTCGGTTATTATATTAAATACTATTTCAATGGATTTCATTGCTGTACTTATAGTATAGTGGCTAACTTGTATTTGTCGGATAGGACGGTATCGGATTTAAACCTTATCCGGTAAAAAATAATATTTTGCACTTTTTTGAACCGAGACTGACCAGAGGCGTCTAAGTAGTCATTATTAGTACAGATATTATATCATATTCAATGTATGTTGATTTAGTAATATAAAATTAGAACCAATTTAATTAATTTTATTAAGACGCTTATATTATTATATTTTCTTATATTATGGCTACTTATTACACAAAATAATTATTATAATTTTAATTGTTCAGTAAAACCAATTTAACGATTTTAATGCATATATAGGTTTATTGTACATATTATAATTATTATTTAAATAAAATGTTATATTATTCCCAATGAATTACGATATGACATAAATTTATTGTTTTAAATATGATTTTTTAAGCAAGGTAATTTTAAAGTAATTTTTTTCAGTTTTTTTTTTTTAGTATTCTATTAATTCAATAATGCCATCTCAATAAATTTTTTTTTAATATTTTTAGGTTACCGAGGTCCGGGAGAGTAGAGTCTCAACCGGTCGCCAGTCAATAATAATTTACCGAAAAACCGTCGTGAAATAATAGTGCTTAGATAAGGTAAGGTTATAGACCGGGTTTGCGAGAATTGATCGACCGAAACTTTAGCTAGGGGGGAAGGGGATCCGATTTTAACTCGGTGGTTCCATCCGGGCCCGTTGTCTGCAGACGATATAAGTCATTTTAGCAGCGCGGTGCTATTCTTTCCGCACGTATACCCCACACGCAGTATTATGATAATATATTATATCGCGTTATGCATATACGCGCGTGTATTCACGACTCGTAATTGTTACGATCACGCAAGAGTTATGACGCCATCCTTTCCGGCTTCCGTTTGTTGGCGAACCGATGTAAAATAAGGAGTGTGCAGGTATATTATTACTATTATTATTATAAAATATAACACCGCGTTGTCATTTCAACGAGAAGGCGTCGCGTCCCACCACGCAGAGCGATGACTGATGACTCCCGATGTGATTTCTACTAATAATAATATTTTGAAATTATTATCTATTCAAAATGTATTTCGACGGATATTCTAACGAAATTAATGTGAACGATTTGACGACGCGGTCACATAAACGTCAATGTTAAAACTGTATTTTTTGACTTGCGTTTTTTGATTTGGTATTGAAAAAAAAAAAATACTCAAAACAATTTTTGAAGTCTCTACTGTTATTTCACCTATATAAAATTGTATTACACAATTGATTTTTATGCCAACACATGAACTTTCTGTGCTAGTTAAAATAGTATTGACTATACCGAGTTTCAATTGTTACAACAAATACATTCGAAAAAAAGAACTATTTAAATAAATCGAGTTGATTGAATTTCGATTATAATGTAATACTCTTAGTGAAAATTACACATAAGTATATATAATTGACAGAATAATAAATTTATAACATAAATACCCATAATGTGACCATAACGTTTTGGCTATCTTGTATTTACCAATATTGGTGGATTACAAAAATAACGTTTTCCATGATATATATTATATAAAATAAATACGAAAAAAGAAAGTTATAACAATATAAAATGAATCAAAACAAAAAGTACATAAATGTCGAATTTTTACCTACATATATAATATATACCTTCTCTTTCTCGTATTTATTTTATATATTAAATAGTTTAAATTATTTAATATTTATCATATAACTTCTTTATGAGCCATATTTTAAGTTTTTAAAATAAGATTTTTGATCTTTTTTAGTTATAGATGGAATATTTTTTCATCTTCATTTATTTTGTAATAAATGGTTCTTATGAGTTTTCTTATATGGAAAACTTAGTGTACTAATATTGTGTGTTTATATGGGCTGTGTTGTATGATTACACAAAAAATAAATGAAACTAATACTAAGTGGATTTTACCCTTAAGTTATCTATATGTAGTTTATTCCTAAGTTCTTTAAAAATTAATTTACATTACAAAATAGGTTCAAATACTGTTCTTTGAAATATACCATTTTTAAATATACATGTATTAATGTTTATGAATATATCTAATAATATATTATATCATAAATTTATATAAATGGAATTTATTCAACACAAATTTTTAATCAATATTTGGCTCTAGATGGTGTTTTATTTTTAACATTTTTCGAAATTCTCATTATTTCAAATAGTTGATACGTATGGCTTTGATTGTTGATCATTGTTGGGTTCATTGTGGCCATGGAACCATGGTAACGAAGTAACAATAATATCGTGGTTACCAGGGTAACGTAATAATCGCGGTAACGCGGTAATTATTGTTTCGTGGCTATTGTATAATAACTGAAGTTTATACAGTTGCATATGCACTTATTCATAATTAAATAGAGATTAATAGGATTTTAAATGTAATATAAAATTATTATTTTATAATAATAATTAGTTGTTTAGTGAAATGAATCTTTTTGGATGAATTCAATTTTTGATTCAAAACATTTTATTTAATAAAGTCAATTAAAAAACTTATTGTTTATAAAAAATTAGCCAAATTGTTGGTTTCAAAAACATCTGTAAGACAAAATCGGTAACAATCCAACTATACTACCGCTAAAAAATTTTTTCTAAAATACATTTTCATATAACATGCGCAAGTACTCAAAATCATTAATTTCATATAAATCATAAATCTTGGACTAAAATTCTAACCTTGCTTTAATTTTTAGTTGCTTAATATGTAAAATATCATAAATTTCTAATAGTAGGTTTCGAAACTAGGCACATCAAGTATTGAATATTATTATGAATTTATTAAAATAATAATAATAATAATAATAATAATAAAATGAACTAAAACTAAATATACATTTTACCATACTAATATTATTACAACATTGATACGTTATTTTCTCATTAAAAATTGAATTACAAAACTTTTAGATTACGCTTTAAATTTTTCGACTGAATACGAGCACGTATTCATTTTTAATTTTTCGGTGAGATTTTTTTTATTTTTCCCCCGTTTGAAAAATATACTCGGGTACGTTACTGGGTCAAACTATAATCACGTCATACAAAAATAATATATCTTTTTTTTTTCTGATTAAATAGAAAATAAAATTAAAAATTTTAAAATAAATGGTAACATTTTTTCGGGGTTTGTCCGTTTCTTTTAACAATAATTATTATACAAGAAAAAAAAAAAACAATAATTTATTACAAATAACTTATGATATAATATTTCTATATAGACTAATCGTTTCACTTCTTGATCATGCTGTAGATTTTCTCCACGACCGGATCGTCTTCGGACCGGTCTCGGTCCTGGCCGTCAACGTCGTCGGTGAACTCACACGGTCTGTCCCGAATGGCAGCCGCTTGCCTGGGTTCCACGCGTTTGGCCAGCAGACCACATCCTTCTTCGTCGTCCTTGTCGTGCACGTGCTTCGTGATGTCCTGGTCCTTTTCCTCGGCACTGCGTCCGCCGCCACTGCCGCCAAAGTGGCGGTCATCGGCTTCTTCGTCCCCGCCGGCGATTTTGGTCTCCTCAGCCACCGCCGGAGCTGCCGGCACCTCGGCCGCAGCCACTGCGGCGGTCCCGTTGTTGGCCTTCAGCCGTTGTTCCATGTACGCGGCCAGCTGACTCACGAACGTCGGGTTCTTGTGCAGCTGATCCAACATGAGCAGCGAGTGCTGTTGCTGTTGGTAGTACTGCTGCTGGATCTGCTGCTGAACGAGCGCGTAGTCCCGGTGCCTTTGCCTCTGCTGCTCCAACAGCTGCTGCTCCAGCTGGTGCCGCGCCAACTGCTCCTGTTGCGCCTTCAGTCGGTCGTAGTACGCCGTCAGCTTGTCCACTGGCGCGACAGCGACGACGGCGGCGGCGGTCTCGTTGGCGGCCGCCTGCCCGTGCTGCTGCGGCGGTGACGGACCCTTGCACGGGCCCAACGGGGCGGCAGACTTGACGGCCGCGACAACGGACGGCGGCGCGGTGGCCTGTTCGACGGCGTGGTTTGGCACCACCGCCACGAGCCCGTCAGACGGCGGCCCACCGCCATTGGACCTACCGGACCGGCTGCACGGAGCTCTGGCGTATTCGGGTGACGGCTGTGGTTCGGCGACTGCCGGCGGCTGTGCCTCCGGGTAGTACTGCTGCAGCGCCAACAGCGATCTCGCGTAATCGTCGTGCAGTGGCGGCGCGGCCCCGGGACACCCTCGGTGGTGCGGTTTTCCGGACACCACCGCGGCCACCGTCAGCAGCGCGCACGACCACGTCAGTCCAGCACCGTGTGGTGGCATGCTCGTCGTCCACCGGTCGTCCACTCTGTGTTACGCTTCTGCTGCTGTTGCTGCTGCGGCGAGCGCGTCGTGATCTTCCGTCCGCGGTGTGTTTATTGTTCTACTCGACGAATGATGCGTCACACGTTGTCTCTGTGCAGTTGACTGATGTCCATTGGGCACCGGCCGCCGGCTATATATATATACATAATATGTATATATATCGCGAGCAAGCCGCCGCCGTCAGTGTTATATGAGATTCCGTAGATAAGACCAAGGGCGATCTCCGGGGCTCGCGATTTTTCCCAAAACAAAAATTTTGCCGTACGCGCCGACACGTAACGACCTCGTGCGCACGTGCGATTTCCACTGTCGTCATGTAATAATAATAATAACATTAATAAAAGTATAATAATATTATATTCAAGAGCAAACAATAAACAACTTTTTCCAAAAAAAAAAACATATTTTATTTATAAATTTTGAGTTTGTATTGGCGATGCGTGTTTTGAAAACACGGTTATTATTAGATAAGGTGATATTTAGTTTCACAGGGATTCTCCGTGACATTTTGTTCCGTTTTGGGATTTTTCGTTCTTCTATTTTTTAGACTTTTTTTTAAATTTTTATAAAATAAAAAAGGTTCCTTTCGCTGAAAATCAATAACGGAACAAAAAATTCTAAAACGAACATTTTGTTCCTTAAAAAAAAAAAAAAAAAAACAATTACGGCAGAACCAATTTTTTAAAAAGGATCAATTATCCATAAAACGGAACAAATAGTCCCCTTAAGGGAATAAATTATCCTATGGAACAAAATATCACAACATTTTGTCCGTTTTAAAGTTTTTTTGATCAATATCATTATTTTTTTTTTTTTTTTTTTTTAAGTTACAAAATATCCCAACAACTTAGTATTATAAAGTTTTGGATTTTAATGCTAATTGAATTTTTTCTAGGAGCTCTAAAACAATACTTTCCGAACTCAAAATTTGTTCCAAGACCAAAGAATTTTAAAAAGTCAACTTTTATTTTGGATTTTTAATGATTTTTTTATACTTAAAAGGTATTTTCTGTAATTTTTTTTACAATTAGTTAATTAGTTTGATCAAATTCTCTCTTCAAAAATCAAAACGTTAAAAAAATAATATTTTGCATTATCCTGTTTTTGTATTTACTGTAATCTAAGTTATTAATGACATAGTTGGCAGTGAACTGATTGTAAAGAATCGTAGGTACATTAATAGTTGCATCATTTCATTATCAAACCATAAAGAACTCATTATTTATATGATGACGTTGCGGGGTTTGTGAAATGCGACAATTCAGCGTTTTATATGAATTGAATTAATAACGATAAACATCGAGTTAAGACTGTGTTTTGTGCTATACATAAAAGGACTTATGTTTAGTATAGCGTATTGTAAATTGAGTCTATCAACTTGTTGAATGTATGCCGTTTGCGTTAGTAATATATATAAAAATTTTGAGAGAAAAAAATTAAAACAATTTTTACTTTTTTTAAAGCATTTTATTAAGGAATGTTTTTAGTGCTCCAAGTATTCTTTTCTTTAGGGTTTTTAGTGCATCAAATTCCGGATCCCAGTAATTATATTTAAAACGTTTTGTTTTAAACAAAAGTTTAAACGCGTTTTAAATATCTAATTTGAAAATCGTGTACTTTAAAACAAAACATTCATCCCAACTATAGTTTTCTATCGAGATATTTTAAATGATAAAAATATAAAATTCATGAAATAGGAAGTAATTAAATTTTTTACTAGTGGTAATTAAATTAAAATAAACACATTTTATAGGTATTGAAATCTTCGGGCAGGTATACTTTTAAATATTTTAAAGTAAATTCTTATTGTATCGAGTTTCGATATCTGGAAATGTTCGTTATTTCAAACTAAATAGAAATCCTCTAGAAACTATCATTGCATTCAATAGCGTATATACCTATTACTTTCATTAAATTGAAATTAAATTAATTTGTTATTTCGAGTATATTTGTTAGTATTAATATTGCAGTAGAAACCTAAAATTGTGAAGTATACATTTGGCGTAGTCATACGTGTGGAAATTCTCGTTTAAAAAGTGCAATGAAATGAAAATCAATTAAGTAAATTAGGTTTTCACAATTTTGGCCAAAATTTGTTTAACTTCTTTCGTTGAAATAGGTAAAACTGCCTACAATATAATATATCATTTGGTAGATGATGCTTTTTCACTTTCTGCTGCTGCTGCTGTAAAAAAAGACATATTTTAATTATTAAAACGATAAATACTTACAATTTAAAATGTTTTTTTTTTTTTTTTTTTTTATCAAAAACATGTTTTTTAATAACTCTGGTTGGTGGTAAGATGTTTTTAAATCAGAATAAATAAAAATATCTACAATCTTATTTTCATATGAGGTCATCAATGCATATATAAATGCAACACGTTTACTTTTTTTTTTATCTCAGAGCGTCTTGAATGCTAATTACAATGTCTTTGGTTTCATCTGTTTTGAGTTGCAAACATAATTATTGAACCAACTATCAAAATTTCGCTATTTTTAAAATTTAATTTGCTCTTTTGTATGACTATAAAATTGTTTGTACAATGATCTATAAACACTGTTATAAGTGTTATAATATACTATACTATAAACCGTTAGCAGAGTTGTAAACGTCAAGGACGTCCTGACCGGCAGCGAATTTAGAATCTGTCGTTACATTAAGAACCACTTTTCTTTGATCGGTATCTATGGAACATTTACACATATTTATATAGAAAATCAAATTGTATTTCTTACCTAAATTAATGTGGTCAAATTGCACTTGAGTAGAAAAGGGTGAAATTTGAAAAAGTTGCTAATTTTTCTCCCCATTTATATGCTTTTGACTGACTAATTTTCTTTTCTCAAAATGTTTATTTTTAATGTTATTTTTATCAATACCTGTATGGTTTATACATTATGGTAAATTTGAGTTCTTCCCATAACATATAAAATGCCCATAATTAATATATAATTATTTATATGTGTTCAAGTACAGATAGTACTTCGTGTAATTTTTACTATTATTAGTGTCGATTTATTTAATTTTATCAGTTGTACTAAAATAAAATAAGAAAAACCAAACATCAGCTATTCTTTGACCTCATTTATTTGCAAATTTCAGTGCACTTTTATGCATACTCGTATTATATTAAACAATATTATGTATTCTTTTAAATCGAGTTAATTTGTTTAATATTGTTATTGAAACTTCTTTCTCGGTCCGACTGAAATCCGACTATACCTGTTTTTGACTAGAGTGTAATTTCGACCATTTTAATATTGACCCCTTTTTTAGGGATTTTTTAGAATTTGTTTATTTCTCATAAGATGCACAAGAAAAAAAAATAGCAGAGTGACGGCCATTAGCGACTAACGCGACATCAAGGTTTTCTGCCGAGTGTAAAAGAAGTTGCCTATACAACGTTTCTTAAAATGACGTGAACAAAGTGGTGTTCATCATTATTCGTATAATTTGATTCTAATAATTTTAATCTTTTGTTATCTAACATTTTTTTCATCGATTACGATGAATTATTTATAATCGGTCGAGTATGATGAACGTGAACTAAAAAAGTGACTACCTAAATGCTTTCAAATTAAAGTGACTATAATTGTATTTGCTTACGATAAATATAATATAGGATGGTAAAAGTAATTGTCAATAAGTAATTAATACATTTGATTTTTTGCACATTTTGTTATTTTAATTGCATGTTATCAGAGTATAAATAGCGACAATGTATAAAATAATATTATAATACATATTTGTGCAATTTTAAGTGTTTTATTTTATAACTGAAGGGAAATAAATGCAAATAAAATACCGTAGTTTTACATCACTGTATTATGTATGTATGTAGGTATCTATGTATATGTGGAACTTTGGTAATTCGAAACGATCGGTGGCAAAAAAATAAATCGAGTTATCAAAAATTCGAGTAATAGAAAATATTTTATTAGTATATTGACATACAGAGGTTAAGGCATTCCTTTGAGAAATCGAAAATTCTTCCTTTTTTGCTTATTAAATTGAATTATTTTATCAGGTTGTGATCATTTTTCCAAATTTCGGAAGGGGTCCGGACCTTTGAACCCTTTCCCCCGTTACGGCTTTTTTTGTATAAATAATATCGACTATTAAACTATAGAGTTATTGTCTTTTATTTATAATTTTGATACAAAAAAAAGTTTACAATTATTTTAATTTTTTACAATATATTTCTTATGAACAAGTCATAATAGAATAAATTCTTTATTAGATTTTAGAAATCTATGCAAATGAATATTAGGGGGCGCTGGAGATACAATATGGTGGCTCACCATATAATAATAGTAAACAATTTTGGAGGGGATCTTCATCCTCAAAATTAAGCTCTAAGTCCGTCACTTTACACATTGGATACAATATAAGGACATTACGTTGCTATAACGAGTATTAAACAATTTTACAAGGTAAACATTTTACAGGTCAGGTATAGATTCGATAAAATAACAAAACACGATGCGTTTTTAAACGTGAAACAATATTTTTATTATTATTTTTTTTTTTTTTTAATCATAGTTATCATTGTATATTCATGATAATGATTAATTATAATAATATATTGTATAAGAACTTAAAAGTAAGCAACTTTAAAGTAGATATATATATATATATATATATATATATTTATATAAATATGTATAAATTATATATACATAATACATCATTTTGTACAAAATCATTTATTATACCGTAATATTATGTAAGGTTTATTATAATATAGAACTATATCAAGCACTGTTTTTTTTTTTTTTTTCGAATAATTATAATGAAAGCTGCGTCAATTTGTTATACATATTGTTATTACGTATACACGTACACTTCTACATATTTTATAATATAAATTATAACAAGATATATTTGCGCACGTACACAGACACAAACACACACACGCTTATAAAATTCAAAATAAATACGTGAAACGCACAATAACATATATCAAATTTCAGAATGTTTATTGTGATTTTTTTCAATCAAATTGCTACTAAGAATACACATATATATATATATAATTTTTTTTTTCTCAAAAGTGCATATTATTCTGTATTAATATTCATAAAACATAAAATATATATATATAGGCGTGTGTGTGTGCGCGTAATGTAGTAAACCGAACGAGTGCGCTCAAATGCGATAATTTTGATACAATGGAATGGACCTAATACGGAATTTTGAATTTTTGAATTTTTATAGGCACTATAGAATTTTTATGCGACTTAAGATTCGTCGCGGTTATTTATAACGGAAATTTAATTTAATTTTGGTTTAAAATTGCTTTAAAAAACAGAAATTTTATTATTACTCAGAACGCGCGCGCGAGTTACTGCTGCTGTTATGGTTGTTGTTATTTCGGTGGTCGTATTATAATTATAGTTTAGCGACAAGGAAATAGGTCTACGTCGTCGTCCGAGGTAAACCTTAATTTTATGAAATGGAATATATTATTATGTTTTATCCCTAACAAACTATTGTAATTTTTATACCTACATTATATTATTATCAATATTTATCTATATATCGTAAGTTCATACATCGCTAAAAAAAACGAAAAAAACAAAACACCGTTAACGTAGGTGTGACTACTACGGAAAAGGCGTTGGAAAACGTACGTATTCGATTATTATTTAAAACATTATTTATCTAACCAATGGTACTAAATATTATTATTATAATTAAAATTATAGGTAATATTATTATACTACATACATTTTTATATATCATATATTTATATACGCTAAAATGTTTATACTTGGACATTGAGATAAAACGGTTTAAAATCTAATATGGTAATGATAGTAATAATAATGTATAGTTTCTTAACGAGAATAATAAATTTTTTAAAAATATTAAATATTATAATAGGTTATTATACGAATAGTAAACATTCGATAATAATCGATCAATTATTTTCCGAAAAAAAAAAAAAAATACAGGCGGTTTCAATGTCCAGCACAGTATTACGTTATGTGTTTGCTGTTATTTGATTTTACTAACGCGACAAGTCGTTTTTTTTAATAATAAAAAAAAAAAAAAATATGGACCTATCCTCGACAATAAAACAATATGTACAAATATCGTTGCATGTCGATTAACACGGTACAAACATACACATACTATACATATATAAAAAAAAATTTAAAAAAAAAATACAATAAATAAATATATAGTTACAATAAATATTGTAGTAATAGTAATAATAATAATAATAATAATAATAATAATAATAATAATCGTAATCGTAATATTCAGTTATTGTAAATTGCTTCGAAGTATTTTTATATCTTGCTTTAAATAGAATTATAATTAATAATAATAATAATAATAATAATAAACACATTTTTACAATAAATAATGTTATTTCTTTTCTTTTTTTTTTTGTTCCCCCCATTACAGCATTCGATTGTGTGTTTAAAACTCGAAAAATCACACGCGCACATTATTATAATACTTTTTTTTATAATAGTATTTCCACATCAGAATCACAGCATTTTATTGCAGCATAACATAGTAATATTATACATAATGTATATAATATATTCAATTTTTTTTCTTTTCTTTTCTTTTTTTTTTTTTTTGGTACCATAAGTATAATGTATAATAATATATAAAATGTATATAAAAACAAAAAAAATTTAAAACAAAAATTCGTGTACACTACGCTAATTATTGCCATAATAAACCGCTAAACATTGTAATTATGTTTTAATACATGTTTAGCATTGATATGGTATTGAATTGCCACTGTTACTAGACAGAGATTTTAACGTCTCGTCAAAATTATTATCAAGTTTCACATTATATCATATCATCTTGTATCAAACATACATATTTGGTTCAAACATATTATATTATCGGATCGGTTATATTATGTGTAAATATAATATTATAGTATTTTTAATTATTTATTTATTTTTTTGTTATGACGGAAATGTATTAGTTATAACTATTATATATTATAATTTAACGTCTAAATATTATTATAGTTATTGTAATTATTATGATTATTGTGTGTTATTTTATAAACGTAATGGGACGTGAGTATAGAGAGAATATTAAGAGAGTTGTAGATGAGGGATGATTATAATAGGGTCACGATGCAAACGTAGTTATATAATTTCAAGACAATATATGTATATATATATATTTGTATAAATAATATATAATTATATTATTCTTGTGTAAAAAAGATTGAGCTTTTATCTTTTGTATATATATATAATAGTTTATATTATATTTTATATTATTTCAACAAACGTATCGTGTAAACTTCGTGTTAAAAAAAAAAAAAAAAAATTAAAAAAAAAAATGACGATAAAACTCAAAACGAGAATTATATTATTATATAACAATTAAATTTTTTTATGATATTTAAGGTGTAATTAATAATATAAGGTAACGTACTAAGAGCTATTTCACCTATTATTTTTAAAATAATAATAACCAATTCAAATATTATTTGTTCTATGTATTTATTACTCCCCGGGGGGCCCAGAAACCGAAATAAAGTATACATTTTCAAATCACTTTCAGATTAAATAGGTATAGTGATTTTTTTCATTTATACATATTAGTCTTACGTAATGTTAATAATGAATATCACATGTTATTGAAAAAAACAAAAAAAACGGATCGAAACGAAATTTTAATAATACAACAAAATCACTTAACAGACTAAAAGTAATATTTTAAAGCAATCGTATATAGAGCGAACAAGAGCGATTTATAAATATAATATTATAATAAACCACAATGCTACAAACGTGTATAGGTTACCTAACGACTATAATTATTATTTCAATTATTATATTATTTTAAACTTACGATTAAACTATGTAATTTATTTGGTATTTTTTACGTCCAAATAGCGACAAAATGTATAATAATTATATTATAATTATGTTTTTTATTTGAAAAAAATGAGTTTGTTTCTACGTTTGTAGAGATTTCCATATATTTATATATAAATTAGATAGGTATGAAAATATGTACAAAACGTTACTGAAATATATAATCGTTAACAAATAATAAGTACGTTAGATTATTGTTATTCGGTGTTTTTCCATTCTCCTAAAAAAACACGTATTTACTGTATGTACAAAGAACTTGTTGTTTCGACAAAGCTTTTCTTAATTTATTTTTTATTTTTTACGCGTGTTTGGCTTATTTTCGTTTCTAAGGCGTTCAAAGTGACGTTAGATGAAATTCAACCGGGGGGGGGGAGAACATTCGGTGGAAAATACTGGATCCTTGTGATAATTCTGATCGGATTGGGTTAACCAGAAACACGGAAAAAAATCGTACGGGGAACATCCTCCCAAGACCACGATGTTCTTTGCGATCCCCTTCGCAGGGGTGGTGAAGTCCTTGACGCGAGAAAAGACGAACATGACTCGATGAAGACATAATATTATTGTACAATCGCGAAAATATTTCAAATCGATCGGTGTGAAATAATGACAAACAAATGTCGCCACTGCCGTGAAGCAATGGTGCAACTTTGAAAATGTTTTTGGGGGCCTAATATATATTTTTGATTCACTTAGCCCCCAAAAAGGTATTGTCCTTATGTAATTCTCAAAATTTCTGGGGGGGCTATGAGTGGTTTTGAGGGGCCTTAGTCCCCTCAAGTCCCCCCCTAGTTGCGCCACTGCCGTGAGGGTCCGCCACTGAATTATAGAGAGGAAAACGAGTAAAACGGATTTTTAATCCAGGCACAGATTTGATGCAATAAAAATATAATAATAATAATAATTATTTAATTTTTGCGTTTCTTGCAATTCGTTTTGTTCGAGTGGAATTGCGGATAGTTCGTGTCACACCCGTGTGGTACAACGGTATCCGGTATAAAGAAACAGACGATCGAATTCGATTCTTTTAGACGCGCATAAGACGGTTTTGAAATATTACTAAATAATAATTATTGTTGTTATTTAGGTGTGAAATAAATATCAGACAGTTTCGTCTACGATCGAAACGAAAAACAAACCGCGTCACGACGATTTGTGTATCGGTTATAACGTGTTATTACTACCACGTCGTCGTCGACGACGACAAGCGACTATTTTTATTATTTATTCATTAACAAGAATAATGATAATAGTAAAGAAACGCAGTTATTGTTAGTGTAATTATTTTTCTTTAAAAAAAAAAAAACAACGTTCGTTGTTATTATTATTGTAATTGCTTAAAAAATGTATAGGTATCATAATAAAATTAATGTATTTATATGAATACACCATGTCGTTTATTATTATAATAGTATAATACAATTTTTCATTATTTTCTGTATATTTAACATCGACAAATGGTTTGGGGAGGAGTAGAGAGGGTATGCATATATATATATATATATATATATAAAGCTTATTTAATCGTAAAACAAGTGAATAGAAAAGAAGAAAAAATAATATTAAATTAAACTATTGACGAATTATAATATTATTAATTTAAAGATACGTTTTAAAACCGTAATAACAATAATATTTTAACAACAATTATATTTAATTAAATATTTTGATAACAAATGAAAAAAAAAAAGTAAAACAAAAACGAAAAAAATCAATGACAAAGAATAATTAATTTTTAAAAATACGTAACAAACATGTTATAATAATAATAATAATAATAATAATTATATAGTCTATTGGTTTACCGTAATAATTGTTCGTTAAAAAAAAAAAAATAATAATAATATTAAATAAATAATAATAATAATAATATCGTAAAACAAATATTTGATTATCACCGTGAATAAAATAATAATTAATATGAAATAGTAAAAACGCAAAACAAAAAAAAAAAAAAAAAAAAAAAAAATTAATAATAAAAGAACTCAAACCGTAAATTGCTCACGTCAGGAGTGGTATACAGTGTCGGTGGTGGTGTGTGATGGTGGTTATGGTGGTTTAAAAGTGTGGTCGTATAGTGGTATACATAATATTATAGTGTTTGTGGTAATGCGGTGGTAATAGTTTTCGGGTAGATTAAAATATTATTATGATGTTTGGTAATATGTTATTATACAGCGGCTCGTAGAAATAAAAAGAAAAAAAAGAACCAAGAGAAAACCTCGTCGATATTTTTAAAAAAAATGTAAGATATCTCCCCTCCCCCCGTACGCCCCGAGCGCGTAATTTTAATCTAAGTAATGGAATCGTTATAATAATAATAATGCTTTGGGGCGTGTTTAAACAATATTATTATTGTTATTCGCACATATTATTAAATTTTCCAGTCCTCGACCGATGAATAATTGATTTCGTTATATTTTTCTTCTTCTCGTAATACAATAATTATTGTTATTTTCTATATAAACGCGACACGTCTTGTTCGGCTCACTGGACTAGAAAAATGTCGAATTATTACAGAGTAGTAAACCGGTTGCCGAGTGCGCGCGTATTTTAAAAATTATTATAATATTACGTATAATATCGTAATAGGTCATAATAATAATAAATATTAATTATAAATAATTGTAATAATAAAAAAAAAAGAGTATTTTTTATTTTCGACGTTCAGACGTTTTCGTCGGTGTGTAGTATAAAGTGAAGAATGCTAATAGAAACGGTTATTTTTTTGAAAAAAAAAAGCTTAAACGTAATAATCCCTAGGGATCAGAGATCGCTGCACTACGCCGTCGCACGTCTGTTGCGAAACGAAACAATAATTGAAACAAGAACTACGCGGTTCGAACCGTACGTAGACTTTCGATATTAAAATGATTTCGTTGTTCATCGTTATTGTCAATAATCATGTTCGTCCTAAGATATACTATAAAGTCGTACGTGTACTAAGTTACACCGTGCGGACGACGACGACAACGAGTGCAGACGGACTTTCATAATAATATTATGATTTAATTTTAATAATAATAATATATAACAGCCGAAGAGTAGTTATAGTGTTATATTAGTTGTATTTTATTTTTTCTCTCTGTTTTATATATATATATTTTTTTACTATACCTTCGTGTGATTAATTATTATGAGATCATAATTCATAATCTTGGTTTCAATTGTTTGTTTTTGTTTTCAATATATTATTATTATTCTACAATTATGTGGCCGAGCTTTTTATTATTATTTTATACGAGTTAATGAGCAACACGCGACATCATTTTTATTATTATTATTTTTTTTTCGATTTGCTGGTATGATTCATCCTTCAGAGATTATAATAATATTAGTTTATATAGATATATGTATAGTATTATTAATTATATAATATAAGTATTAAGTTAATATTATTGAATTTACATATTTCGGGTTATTATATATATATATATATATATATATATATATAATAAAAACCCTAGAAAATAAATGAATATAATAATAATATTTTTTTCTTTAATATAATCTTAAATATAATTTTTTTTTTTTATTTGTTATCATAATATAAACATTATTAATATAATAAAACATGTTTTACTTTTAATCATTATAATTATTATATAATATAGAAACGATTATTATTAATAGCAATATTGAGAAAGAAAACCTTTGGTGTAAATGAGAGTGAGTGAGACGTTTAATATCTCTGGTGATAGTTGTGAGTTATTTGAGTCAATCACACGAATAGGGGCGACTACTATCGGTCAACCTGTAAAAACAAAAAAAAAAAAAAAAACACAGAAAAAAAAACGCAAAGATTAGTATAAGAAAAACACGGCATGCGACATGTTTAAAATATCGCTTATTTTATTTTTTATCGCTCATCCATATTTTTTTATTATTTTTTTATTTATAGCAATGAACAACAATAACCTTACGATGGAAGAAACTTATTGACTCTTGCGTTGTTCAGTGGTACCCATTGGTAAAAGCGGCCGGAATCAAAGGCCCCTGAAAAACACAACATCCGATCAGTATACACACAAACATAAATGTATATCAATAATCTTCTATACGGGGTGGATAGAGGGTAAAAAACAACAGGTCTGGTTTAGTGTGTTTTCACTGCAAACCAGGATAGGTGTGTGTATATTATTATTATTATTACTCGGGGCTGTGCGGGGCTATACGTAATATCATGCTGTGGTTTAAAAAAAAAATGTTATGACGAGGTGCGATCAATGTGATCGTAAAAATAACGAATTCTCACGTAGTATAATAGATCCGTAGATGGGGCTAATACATTCGTCAAAATTGAAATCGAACAGTAAAACGTTTCGGTTTTAAATTTACACACATCTATATGCATAAATGCGGTGACAATATCGCAATATTTTGTAAGAATACCGCTATAATACAGGTGGAATGAGCAGAAATAGGAGAAAAGACTTAAAAAAAGAAATAACATTTTTTTTTTTATAATAAATATTCTGTAAAATAATTAAATCATTTAAAGCCCACACCCAGATTTTTCATAAATTGCACAAGGTTAATACCTTGTGAGGGGAAGGAGTAACTAAATCAAACAAATATAAATGTTAGCACTCCCTCCACCAAATGTATATCTTATCAACGACAGACAAAATTGTGGGCGGATAAATCTCTAATGCTGGTGGTCCACTGTCGAGATTTTGTCTACCGAAAAAAAAAAACAAAAACAAATAAAAACGTATAATATTTGTTACTATATCTCTCACGCTCCGATCATACTCCGACGGTATGTGGCTTATTTTCCATTAGTCTTGAAAAGCGACTGGCGATGCCCTTTTAGAATTAAAGGGTTCCTCAAAATCGACCCACCGTATTTTTTATTTATTATTTTTATTTTTGTTGGCTTTTTTCCATAAAAAATATGAATTAATCTATAGCTGATCTATAGTTTGCACAGACCGATAAACTATAGCAATATGCGTCAACATTAGATTTTGGAAAATATTTTAAAATAATTAATCGATTTGTTTTTATCGTGTCACGTCGAATTAGTCAGTTAGTAATAATTGAGAAAAATTATTTGCCGTTCAATACAATTGTTTATAAGTAAGTTATGGCACGGAACGTTTGAGAGTTGGGATCAAAACGTAATCGTTTAGAGGAGGGAAAACATTTTTCACGGTGTGTTGAAAAGCAATCGAAATAAGAACGTATATTTCTAATACGAGGGAATATAAATCTAACGAATGACGCGGATTAATTTTTTTTTATATTCATTTAGTATCGTTATAAATATTATTATCGACGAGCATTCGAGACGGGATTCGATCGTTTCGCATGAATTAAAATTTCCCGTATACCTGTGCATGCGTTCACCGGCAATCGGATTACAATTTCGATGATATGACGACGGATGATGGTGCGGGGAGGCAGCGATTTCGAGTATAATTTCGATGAGAACTGAAACGGCGGCAGAAACATGCGATATTATATACGCGTATATTATTATAATCCCGTCTGCGCGTACACGCGAACGAGACCGATTCGCAGCAAACGGTGCAGGATAATGCGATATTGTTTTTTTTTTTTTTTTTTTTAGAGAACTTATAATAAAAAGAAGAATCTAATTAGTAATGATTCGAAACTGATTGAATTTGAAATAATATCTAGTTTAATCCAGTGATTTTATTCATTTTTTTTCAAATCATATTAGACAGGAATATATAACGAAAAAGCGAGTTCATATTAACATAAACTACTTATATAATAGACGTTTATTAATGTGCTTTTGTAATTAAGAATATAAATATTATAAATATTTCAAGGTAGCATGTTGAAAGAGAGTATTTATAATATTGTCAAACGCGAAATCAATTAATCGTAGTAACTCTGTAGTTTTACAAGACTTCTGAGAATTCGTAATTAACAAACGCATTCGATAAACTCTGTTAACAGGTATATTATTATTATTATTATTATTATTGTAATTATTACATTAATTTTAGCAATTAATTTACACAAAAGTCGGTTTTCCGTTACGACCACATTCAACGAGAGCTTATCAAAAAGGTGCCAGCATTTTGACGGAAAATTCAAAATGTCACTTTTGAGAAAACAAACGTCGTAGGTACGAGAACGTATAGTTTTAGAAAGCAGAAAAATACCTTGAACTACACTTATGTGCAACGTTTGCCGCAAAGTTGTTAATACAATTTTCACCTCCCATACGGGCAAATACGTACAACAGTATTGTGAAAACAATGTAATCGCCATCGTTACTTCAATATAAGGTAGGTACATATTATTATTACAGGTAGTTGCACAAGAGTAACTATGTCCTAAAGTTTAGGGGAAGTGAAGCCTCACATAATATTTTTAGTATGGTAAAACGAGAGTGTAACGTGTTATGTAATGATCAAAATAACATTAAAATAAAAACGAATAAAAAATGACATACAAGTAAGTAAGATAAACTTGAAATGTGAAAAGCAAATTGTTTTAATGAATGTCCAGGTACTATTGAAAATCTAACAGTTTCATTTAGTAAATCAAAATATTTTAATGAATCATTTATTATACATACAGTTACACGGATAATTGCAGTAGATACCTAATTAAAGACTTAAAAAAATTTAGTTAAATAAGTTTTCTAACATATTGTTGGACCATTATGATTTTGAAACTATTAATTAACACTATTTGTTTGCATGCATTTAAATAATTGTTCAATACCAAATCCGAACAAAAAATAACTAAAATATATAGATGATCTCCACATTTTGAATTTACCGTTTATTGAAATTCTTATTATTATAAAATACTTTGTTGGCGTTGGGTTAGGTTAGGTTAGGCAATATTTTTCTTGTCATTTAGTCTTAAGAAATAATAATCGCTATTTTGAAAAGGCTTCAAAACATACGCGGAAGGATCGAGCCGACCTAGTACCAATGCGATTGATCTCGTTTGGAGGTTAACCTCAGGTATACGGTTACGGCCTATAAGTACAGAAACCGATGTGGGGATGGAATGTATATTATCATAACACGTTTGTTGAGGCAAAAGATTATAGATAATTTTGTCGTCGTGGGGGGAGACTGCACGATTCGCTAAAAGTTTGCAGGTAGATTGTTTAGGTGGTACGCGCACGTCGTTACACACGTATAGTGTTTTGATAATAATAATAGTATAATGATTCGGAATTTCGGATAGCTGACGGGAGAAGGAGGAGGAGGAGAAGACCATCCTCCCTCAAAAGTGATTAATTATCACGTCATCTCCCGTGACGGGCGGACGCGGTGGCGACGAGAGAAGTTGAATAATGTATCGCACAGATTCCGACGCGAGTAAATACAACGAGCGCGCACACACATTTATCCGTAAATATTACACACACTGTCGTACGATAAGTCTTTGGGGGCGTTGTATGAAGCCCATAGTCGCAATTCGGTTACCAAAATATTATTATTATTATTATTTACTTCCCAGCGGACCGTTCGATCTCTCGCGGGTTTAGCGTCAGACACACGCGGTCGTATATAATATTTACGATATTATTATTATAACATAATTACCATGAGCGTACTGCTGTGTGGCAAACTAGTGAGATCGGAAGCGGCGGCGGGACTTGGTGTACGTAATAAATGACGGTAGTATAATATTATTTTAAAACACAATATAACGCCATTCGCAACATTATTTATTAAAAACAAAAAAAGAAACTAAAAAAACGTGAATAAAACCTCGTTAGTTACGTTTTTGAACACAAAGCAAACGACCGTAGATGATAATAGTGAAACGACAAAACAACAATATTATGTATTTAACTTTTGTATAAAGTAATAATAATAATAATGAAATAAAGACTAAAATTAGGAGAGAAGAAAAAAACAAAACAGTTTTTTTTCCAAATCCATTGTCATTCGGGACTTGAACTCTTTTTTTTTTTTTTTTTTACGCTACAACAATGTAAGTAGCTGCAAAGCCTGCGAATGCAATTTTCTCGTCGCAATATTTATAGTCTCGGAGTGGCGTGTTATATATGTAGGCGAAACGATTGTATCAACAATTGACTTGAATTACACGAGTGACCGAAAACCGTAGATAAAAATAACGAGAGTATGAGTACGAGTAGAATCATTTTGCGACAACGACAAACATACACGTATAACGATTATAGCTAAGATGATGGTGATGCAAGGGTGGGCATCCCTTGCAGCCGGTCTGTGCGTAATATTATGTTTACACGGTTACTATACGACTTGCCACGTAAATAGTCGGGTGCAAATTGTTATTATTATTATTATTACAATATTACTATTACGATATTTTGAAACGGATAGTTTGACAATATAATGTGGCCAGGGGTGTTGGATGCTGGGGCGAATGAGAAAGAGAGAGAGAGAGAGAGGGGATAAAGGTCGTCGTGAAAATAACGTGAGAAAAAGTCTAAGTGAGATTGAACAAAACGAGGGGAAGAAGAAGGAAAAAATGAAAATAATAGAGTTCTATTATCGTAACCACGTGATCCGTGCGTTAAGCAGAAAGGAGAAATGAAAAATAAAAACGTGTCATATCTATATAATACATTGTTATTATGACGTTATCGCGTCGTGGCGGAAAAATATTACATATTTTATACATATATACATGTACGTATACTTAAGCTTGTACTCACTTGCAGGTTAGGAGTGAAATTCGCGTGTGGTATAGAATGCTTTTAAGACATAACGCAATAATAACTATTATTTCGATCAACCAAATAACTCTGATTTTATGAAATTTTCAGGAGGAGCTTTCTTTCAGTTTCGCGGTAGTTTATTATGCTGTCTTTGATTGGTTATAGGGACGGCAATAATGTATTTGAATCGGCCCTTATTAACTGTTTAAAAATCTAGAGTAGAGTAAATGCATAAAGTCACCTCCAAACGACGCCCCTGGTTTACGAAGTTCGAACTGTTACCTTAACCGTTATCAGTTGTAATCACGCGGTAACTAGGTATAAATGGTATTTGAACGAGGTGATTTGACGACAACGGAGCCTCACATAGACACTCACATAATATTAGATATGATATGTTACGGTATGAGATTATAACACGAGAACGAAAACGACGACGACGACACTAATAATAATAATAATAATAATAATAATAATATACAACGGGAGTGTGGTGGACGGGTAATACGGGGTGGTAGTGATGGTGTTGGCGGTGGTGATGGAAGTTTGGGGTTGAAGAAAAAATAAGTAAAAAAAAAAAGAAAGAAAATCGGGTGAAAAAATAAAATTAAAAATAAAAGAAAATTTTCAAAAAATGTTCATTACAAACCCTTACGCAAATCGGACTATATACCTACAGGATTGTAATTAATGGGCGCACGTGAGACGGCGATCGCGGGGAACGCGGACGGTTGCGGTGACGCTGCTTGCACGTAATCGGCCGGGTTCGAGCTGTACATGTCCATGGTGGACGGGGCACCGGGGCCGGGTGACGTGGCCGGCGGGAACGCGGTGGCCCGCGGGTTGCCGGGGCCGCCGGTGTGTGGCGACGCTGGTGGCCCGAAACCTTGTGCGGCGACCGCGGCTGCCTGATGGTGGTAATTGCTCATCACTTGAAAAATACACACGCACATTCAAACATAACATAATATACACATAACATAATATTTATGTTGTAATTATTAAAAACAATAATAATGATAATAATAATAATAATAATAATAATAATAATAATAATAGTAATAGGAATAGGTGTTATGTTATTATAAAATTAGTCAAGTATTTCGTACGATTATAAGTAGTGAAGTATTATTATTCGGATACTGGCGACCTGGTATTATTTTATTATTATTATTATTATTATTATTATTATTACGCATCGAATTTTAAATTTTTATAAAAATGGGTTACAACAAATTGACAATAAAATAATAATAATAATATATTATGTGAAACGAGACGATGCGATACTTATATATTAGTTATTATATTATATGGAGAAAAAACCCGTCTGAGACGGATTTCCGCTGAAAAAACTGTATGCGGACAAGACGAACGATTGAATAATCAAAAAAAAAATTTCAAAACACTAGAAGAATTTTCTTCGGTCTATCGAAAATCCGTTTCAGACGGTTCGTACGCGTCGTGCGCACTCACATACATCAAGCACGCGTGTACACGAATGATCTTAACGACTTTAAGGCCACGTCGATCGGTCGAGAAATCTCGTCGAGTATACTCCGGTATACGTATCGTACGGGTGTACAGGAACAACGCGCCTAAACTAAACTCAAACACGGCTCTTGCGACCACAAACGTTTTCGGCAGTCGGTCTTGTTAAACTCACGTGCCAAAACGCGTGACAGGTATCCGCGATTTTGGTTTTCACTCGGTGGAGCTTGGCAGTTAGTTTATTAAATTCCGCGTGCAGCGTTCGCACGGCAGTCTGCCAAACGACCGCGAGAACGTCATCCGTCCACCGCCTATATATACATATATATGTGGACTTTTGTGCGAAAGAATGTGGTGGTTCTCGCGGAGTCGACGCGCAAAAAGTCGTAAACACCATTCGTGCACATGGGTATATTAATTAGGTATGCCAGTTTACAATGAGCCATATTAGCGCAATAAGGACAAAATATTATTATTTTTTTTTTTTGGGGGGGGAGGGCTAAAATGTTTATTTATTGATTTAGCCCCCGCAAAGTACATTAACCTCGAGCAATTTTCAAAAAAACTAGGTTGGCTATGAGTGGTTTTGAGGGGGATAAGCTCCACCTAGTTGTGCCTATGCAATGGACGCATTTTTTTTCGTTACCGTTACCCGGGTTCGGTTTTATCCACTATGGTCACACGACTGCCGCGGTGATAGCGCCATCAATATTTTTCTCAGCCCCTTGATAGGAGGGTTTCAGCACCGAGTGTAAAGATCCGAAAATCATCGTGATCGATTTCTGCTGGCGCTACCACGGCCACAATCACGTGCGAACGCGTATATTATTTATATAAGTTTATCAGTTCTATGTATCGTAATAACGTAAAAGTATAATACATTGATGTGAATAACTCATAATTTGCTTTTTTTTTTGTATCTTAATTTATGTCGTTATAATAATAATATACGCGTATACGTGGACCTTGAAAAACAAAAACACTGCTATAAAAAAGTTAATGTGATATATTGAAAACTGTATAGGTCGTAATGTTTTATTATTATTATTATTATTATTATTATTATTTATATAAACATCGTTTTGGTAAAACAGGAAGTATAGCTCTAAACAGGCTAAAAACTGATTTTTTTTTTTTTTTAACTAGGAGAAACTAAAAAAATTATTTAAATAAATACATAAAAAAAAAAAAAAAAAAATAGGATAACTGGAAAGACCTAGTTTTATTTCGTCTTCGAATATCACAATTATTATTATATTTAAAGTAATATACGAATTAAAATATTTAAATAATATAAAATAATGCGCATTGTTATCTATAAAGTATATAATTTCTTCCTCCGTTAAATGTATTAATACAATTTTTGTATATTATATATTTTATTTAAAATTTAGAGCCCCCGCACTAAACACAAAAATCAACTAGCGAAATAGAAACAATAATAATTCAACCGATTATCGTAACTGATTTCATTAACTGAAAATATTATAAAAAATAAACGATTATTAATAGTAAAAAAAACAAGTATATTATATACCGTATTAATATTATTAATGTTATTAATTAACCTAATATTAGTATATCGAACTGTATGTATTTTTAGTGCGTCTGCAAAAGTATTACGCAAAGCATTCGGGCAAGTGAGGCGTACAGACGGACGAATATTAATAATTATGGCATTATATTTTATTATATGGACACACAAACACATCACAATTTCGAAGGAAACTTTATACCTTTTGTAAGCACACAGTAAATAGATTCCGGAAGAAAAAAAAAACATAAATCATAATAATAATAATAATAATAATAATAAAAAAAAGTAGGTCAAAACAACAAACCGCACTGATAAGCCAGCCAAGCAAAATAAATCATATTAGCGAGAAATTTTTTATTTATTTCCTTTTTTTTTTTTTTTTTTTTAATTTAATTAATTTATCTTAAACGTTTCAAATGTATCCCGTCGTCACTCATGTATATTATATGTAATATATGTTTAAAGTTCACGTTGAGAATAAAACCGGCACTTAGAACTCGTTAGAATAATATAAGAACGGTAAACGGGAAAAAATATAACGTTTAAATATATATTTTTGTTCGAAATGCAAATAATATTATAGCTTTCCGATGTCCTCAAACTAATACGGCAGCTGTAAGACGTGATTTATTGTCACGAAAAGTTGCAATATTAGGGGTCCAAATACGTAAAAAAAAAAAATGCGTATGACAAAGTATACGTTTTTAAGTAGTATCGCGTACCTATGTGTGATTATTATTTTTCTCGACGTGAGGCGATATTTGCGCGTGTATTCGTATGTGATTATTAATTATTGTAATCAATATTATTTGCCGTGTGCGCAAAGGAGAAGACGAAAAAACAGAAAAATTGCTGCAAAAAGGAAAAAATTCAGACGTCCTACTTTCCCCCTTCTTCACACGATAGTTAGTAGTATTTCTCACTCACTCGTCGGCAAACGATCGACGCGTCTCTCGTTGTTTTTCAATCGACAAATATTGACAGTCCATGCGGTGTTGTTTAAAATACCCCCCCCCCACGGTTTTTTGGCGCGGGACCGCGACCCAGTGATAACGTATATACGACATACGTCGGAGAAAATGAAAAAAAATAATAATAACACGTCCACATGCATGATATTATGTATCACTGTTCAAATATTATACCTAAAAGAGCTTACGTTAGCAGTGGTGTGTGTTATTGTTTGGAGTTAACTGGCCGTTTGTCAGTTGATCAACTGCAACGACACGAAAAATGATATTAGAAATAACAAAACGTGAATTGGCCATAAACAAAACGGAATAAAAAAAAATTACAAAATAAAAACACAAAAGACAGCTATATACAACCACGTGTTAATAATAATAATAGAGTCGTTTTTTTTTCGTTTTTACTTTATGTCAATACTCACTAAAAATACACATACTCACATAATATCGTATGTAACGACATAAAAAAAAAAAAACAATATGAAGGTAAGTAGGAAATAATTCTTTTGTTTTTATACACTTATAAATCTATGTAAATATAACGTAGAAAATTAGGAAACACGTCTAAAACACACCACTGCAAAAAAACAAAAAATAAATAAGTAAAATTACTTAAAGAAAAAAATATATATTTACGAAAGTAATCGTTATATGCAGATCGCAAACATTAAATTTTCTTGTAATAAATGCGCTAACATAAAATGACGATAGCCAAATAATTCAAATTTACGACGAACGATAATGATAAAATACAACTATATTAGTTTCTCACGTGGAACCAAGTAAGTAAAATCAGGGGTGCCATTTCAGTTTTTTTCAAGAAATGTCAAATTTTAGTAAGCATTCAGTATTACCATAAATACTCAAGATTTAAGAATCTTGTTTTTTAAATTGGTATATGATAAAAAAAAATTTTCATTAAATAAAAATAGAAAAAATTCCAAACTTTATCTTGGTGGGTGTATTAATTTTAAAGAAACGTTAAATCTTATTTAGTAAGATGATTCCAATTAGAGATAGAGTTTGCTATTCAGAATCATTATAAGATAAAATTATCGAGTAATTATTCACAAAAAAAAAAAAAAATAAAATAAATAAAAATATCTACGTGCATATACCTATTTCTATCCCGAAAAATTGTTTAGAACAAAAAAAAAAATTGAAGAGAAGAAAAAGTGTTAGGAAAATCATTTTTTAGCAAAATGTCCACCATACTATTCTCCATCTATATTTCAAGTTTCGTAAAGATAATTGTCATTAGTCATTTTTATCAGTCATATTTTGGAAAAAAAAAGCTATTAAGAAATTTTAAAAATGATCTCTTTTAGATTACATTTTGTAGGTATAAGGTACGGATTAAAACTTTTGAAGAATTATATGTTTTCGAAAAAGTTATTTTTAAAATCTAAGGAAAATAATATTATCAATCATCATAGTAAAAATCAATTTCACCAATTTCTTAGCTCTACTCAGAATTTAATATAAAATTCAGATTACATTTTTAATTAATTTTGTCGACTGGCTTGATTAGAAAACGAATCGACAGATTTCGATCAAACAATGGATATTAGATACCAAATATTTAGCTACTGAAAAGTTGTCGGAAATAGGAGGGGCGTGCAAATGTAACACCCCCCGATTCTCCGATAAATAGCGTCTTCGAGTAAAAGACATCGTCACACTTAGAAAATCGCCAATAACGCAAACGGTGTATAATATTATTATGAATGTCTCACGCCGCAGTGTGTTATTACTTCCCCATGTAATGTGTTTTCTACTCCCGGGGTGAACTGCACGTAAAATGTTATAATATACGAGTCAACACACGCGTGTAACACGTGAATTTCGTATTTGGGTGCGAAATAAGCGAATGTTACGAATAAATTTGTATTCCGCCGGAGCACGTATTTATGTTTATGCGTCACACACGCGTATATTCGTATGTATATATATAAATTAATATAATATGGCAGCGTGTGGGGTAGGGGGGTTAAGTGCCGGATGAATTTGCGGACATAACCTATGTAAAAATCACGTATGGTGCGACGTGAGACGCAGATCGGAACGGGATTCCGATATGGCGAGTTAAACGCGACGTGAAAACTGGTGTGGGAAAATATGAGAAAAAACGAAATGAGAAAGCGATTCGAACGAATCGACACACACGGCGATGTATATTTCATCAGCAGACCGGCCACTGAGACGAAAGCACACACAAGGGGTGCCCAGGGGGTATATTGCAGCACTTCCAATCTACAAATTACCGCCCGCTTTAATGTTAAATTCTTTATTTCGAGCAGACAGAGATTTCGCCTGCGAGATATCCGAGTATCTATCCTTATGTTTTCCGATAAAATCACTGCCCCCTGTGTGTAGGGCACGGGTACGGATGCGTTTTTAGATTTTCTACAGCAAGACCATTATTTATCGTTTTGATTTTTAAACTTTCGATTTTCACTGTTTTAGGTACATATTTAGGATTTTTGGGTTATATAATACTGTAATTCATAAAAATATGTTTTTTAATAGGATCATAGAAATATTTTCAATAAATTTTGAAAAAGAAAAAATGTAGCTAATTTTTAATTCGGCTAAATGTAATCGACTTTCGAGTAATTACGACAAATAAATAGTCTAAAGATCACAACTAACCTAGCCTGACTTAAATCAGGCCACTCTTCAAAAGATATTAGTTGACAATACTGTAAAAGCCGACAATTTTTCGATTTCTATAAACTTGTAGTTAAAATATTAAAAATAAATCAATTTTTATGATATCGTATACTTCATTCCTACAAATTATAATTATTATTTTATTTAAACGTGATATTTCAGAGGGAGAAACGCATGACTAATGTATCGGAAGTGTATGGAGCGTTAATGATATTTGAATGCATTGAGTAATAATTGCGTTCAAAGCAAAACAGCTACATTAGGCGAATCTACAAATATTATTATACAAGTTGTTTAATTACGTTCGTTCAAAAGTTTAACGTCTGATGAAGTATTTGACAGGTCATGGTGGGAAATCGATTATATTACCCGTTGTTAGTTTTTATCGGTTAAACGTTGTTTTCATATTTTTTAATGTTTTAAAATCTCACGTTTATCGAAAAGAACCCAACTAATTTTCAGATTATTTTCAGATATTTTTGAAAAACGGTAACGTAGAGTGTCAAGGCTTCAATATCCTCTCGGGGTTTCCGCACCGACGTACGAGAACTCCACACCAGCGGCACGGGCTAGGGCTGTAACCGTTACACACGGGGGTTGATTACCGTGATGTGACGATACACGCGTTACGAGAGTGATCGATGATCGTCGTCTGGACGACGTGACACCGCCGCCGCCGGTGTTATAGGCGTGTGGAGCGAACGGCGGCGGCGGCGGCGGCGTGTATTGTTTTGCGCGCGTACATTATTATTCATCGCTCGCGCGCGAGTGACGATTGTTCGCCGCGTATATTCGCCGCGTGCGGGGAGGGAGACGCGAGAGAGGAGAGAGAGACCGGAAACACTATTAATCCTGTTTCGCCGCGTCGTACGTTGTACACGTATGTCAAAAACCGTCGTGAAACACGCGAATAAAGGCCACGGCTGCCGCGGGATGACGCAAGAGATATACCTACTTTGAGTTCGCGGTTGATTTGAACAAATGACTGGCACCCCCCCCCCCACCCCCAATTAATATACGCACACACGTTCGTATGGTTATTATACGACGTATGATCATTACACGGTAGCTGCAGCGATACATATATATATAGGTATCACGTACCGTATATGAGTTTGAACGGTACTTCCGGTCTGACGTGGGCGGAAACTAGCTAGTCTTGCACAAGCACACGCGGTCGACGCGCGTGGTGTATGATCGACTGACGTTCATTTGTCATTCCTGCCGACGCGACGACCCGGAAGACCGAAAAGATCGCGCACAAAATACACGTAAAATACGTATAATCCTTTCTCTCGGGCGGCACGCGCACTGACGATCCATTACGGTAATTGGTATCTTTGTTATCATTAGGCATTATTGTTGTTGTGGTTCGAAAAGATGGCAAAATCTAATAATCCCACTTGAATCGTATCTCGTAATAATCAAAATAATACTGCTCCGTCGCGAGCACTTTTCAAAATTCTTAATATTTTTCCAAAATTTCAGAAAATTAGACGAAATCTGTCAAAAACGTCTTTAAAACATTTTTTTTAATACGAAAATTTAAATTTTGACATATGATAATATGAAAAACACATCCACCAAGTCCTACTACTCCAGAAGCAAAGAATACCCATGATGATGATGCGAAGTATATCCTGTTTTTTTTTCAAATTCATTTTTCGTCAAATTCCGCGCGTTTGTATTTGGAACACACGAGCACGCACACCGTATACGACATGAATTGTTTATAACTCGGTTTTTGATTTTAATGAAATTTCTCGTTTTTATATTTTATTCAAATCCCCTTCACATATTCGTACGACGTACTCGCCTTTTATATTTTGACCGTTCACGATATATCGTCACGATTAAATTTTCACGGTGACCGATTGTGTCGCTTGTGCCACTGTGAGCCTTCGATCGGAAGCGCGGAACAATAAGCTAGAGACGAAAAAATCGTTTTCTCAAAGGGGGAAAAATAAAAACGTTGCGTGGCATAACAGCGCGTGACAGCGGAACGGAAAAAAAATATATATATAATACGGACTTACTAAACTCTATACGTATATAAATAGAGGTGAATAACGCGGACGAATAAACAGAAAAACAAGCAGTCGGCGTGTGTGTGTGTGTGTGTGTGTGTGTGTGTGGAGTGGCTGTGTATAATGGTATAATATATCGACAGGGGCAGCGAAGCGTACGACGGCGATGTATTATGTGTCCGGGAAAATGATGTTTTATCGAAATTCACCGACACGTCTTGTTAAATAAATTATGATAGTAATGATAGCAACAATAATAATAGTAATAATAATAATAATAATACGGTACGGTTAGGTCGAAATGAAAACGTTATATAAATGTATTTTATTCTGCGATTTAATACAACGACGCGGGGGGAGCTTACCCTTTTTTTTTTTTTTGCTCGCTGTCTACTGATTGTTCAAAATGTTCAAAAATATTTCACTCGCATTTATTTTTTCCGACTTTTTGCTTCGACCGGCGCGCGGCGGCACAGTACTACAACAGCAGTATAGTACTAATTGCAAATTATTATAATTTAAAACGAGGATTAAGAGAACCGACGGAGCTCAGTCATATATTTTTCCACGGACCTCGGCACGCCCTTCCACGTCCGTCACTCTCCCCACTCCCACCACCTCCAACCACCGTACGTTTTTGTGAATTTCAGCCTGCTCCGATGGATCTCTAACCATCCGAATAAATAATTAATTTTTAACAATTCCATTTCGTTAATTGCTTCATGTTATTATATTTGACTGGAGGTTTTTTTTTTTTTTTTTTGTTATTTTCGTTTTCGGTTTTTGTTTTGTTTTGTGTGTCTCTTTTCGCCTTCGGTTTTTCGATGCTGACGGAGGGAGAGAAGCAAAACATTAATAAATATATATATATAAATATCTGCGCGGTATAAATATGCAAAGCGTTACGTGCGTATACGAATATTATATATACAATAGGGAGGGGAAAAGAGAATAGTAATAATAAAAATAAAAATAAAAACGAGAGCCTCTGTTTGTGCCAGATTATAAATCTTTCTCCCCCCCGGCTTCGGCAATTGGTCGACTACAGGGGTGTGCGGAAAAGGATAAAATATAAGGGAATGGCGAGGAGAATGCAGTACTGGTCTTCCTTTTTATCCAGAAATCTCTTCAAAAACGTCCGAACGCCATCTCTTCGATCACTGCTGTAAGCAGCACATGACATAAAATACATTAATGCAACGTCATCGGCGTATCTATACGATATCGGTCTGTTGTGCATTATATAATATGCCTACTGGGATGACAAACAGCATTTTGAATAATGTCCCGAAATGATAGATACAATTTTATGAAATTATTTCACCCGTGTCGCATACCTACTATTTTTCTAGGTATAATATAAATATAATTTAGTTTTTAACACTACTGTTTTCGATGCTGCTATATATAATTAAAATGGTTTTATAAAAACTAAACGTCAAAAATCTATTTTTGGTATGTTTGATTTCGACACATTTGAAAATTCCAAAAGTTTTTCTCCACAAAGCATCGAAAAAAAATAAATGCCTGATCTTAACGAATCTTCTTAGTTGAATTTTACTACCCAAAACCTGGCAACGTTAATAGAATTTTTCTCCAAAAATCAAATTTAATTTTTCTCCACTATACATTTTCTTTTAAATGAAAAATAAAAAATACTTTTTTCTCCACCAATAAAATGCCATTCTCTATCACTTTCCATGTTCCTCCAAATAACATTTATTTTCTTTTTTTGATTAGAACAATGTACACTACAAAAGCTATTTGTTTTTTCGAAAAGCAATAATTTGTTCAAAATCAGTAAGTAACCTATGTACCTAACTGAAGATAATTATTTTTTTTTGAAAATACATTTTCTAGAAGTACATATTATACAGCCAGTGGAGGCAAACGGAAAATGGAGGAAAAATTAAATTTGGTTTTTGGAGAAAATCTTGGTATCAGACAAATAAATATAAAAAAAAAATCATTATAAAACTTTTATCGTTCATGGGAATCTTTTAGATGGCTTCGAAAATCTCTCCTGTGTCATACACGCGTGCTACTCATTCATAACTCCCGATATGCTCAACAATTTATAGCGTATAACAAACAACGATAATCGCGCGTGTTGGACGAGAGAATGAAAACGGAAACAAGTCAAATCATCAGAGGTGCAGGTGAAAAACGTGAACGGAAAGGCGCGTACGCGGTAGGGACAGTAGCGAGGCCAGTGGTCTGTCAGTCGATTATTATCACGTGAGTGACACGTGACCACTGTTCACCGTGCGATATGTGTTTGTAAAACGGAAGCCGACGGTAATCAGAGTTATTCAAAGTTCGAATCACCATATATTATTATGCACTCTGCACACGTCATACACACAAATGCATGCACAAAATATAAGCACGAGACAGACCGTACGTACATCACAGACGTGCGACGAAGACGACGTGTAATATGTAATAATATAAATGGACAAGTTCGTCATTTTGTGACGAGCTAAACATTTGTCTATTGCACACAAGCACATAAGTACGTATATACACGTGTGTAAAGATTGATAGATGGAGCAGCGCTCACACACAAACACACACACACACACTGACACAAATTCCCGTTCCTACGGCCCACGCCCACCACCACCGATGATGTTAATTAATTGCGTTCTGACGTATAGACGCGTGGTGGTTCCGCGGCGGATAATCGCACTTCCGGTTCCGGTCCCCCTGTATTAATATTATAATAGTATTATAATATACCGGTTTCACAAACGTGAAAAAATAATAATTTTTTATATTCTAATATTTGCTGAACAGGAAAAAAAATTTTATATGGAAAAAAATGATAGAAAGACAAATTAAAATTTATATTTTTCAACAAAAGGTTTCATAAGGTTCGGATAATTAAAGATAATTTAAAAGCCATTTTTGTTCAATTTAAACAAGTTTTTGTTAAATTTTGGAGAAATATCGAAAATTTAGAAAAAATGACCTACCCAGAGGACTAGTTCTTCGTTTCACGATCAGCTAAAAAGAATACACTTTCCCGTAAATTTACAGCCTTGAGACTGAAGTCAACAATAATAATAATTTATTTTAAATCGCCTTTAACGATTATCGAATTTCGAAGTGACTCAAAACCGAATTTGGAAACAATTTTCGTTTTCCACCCACAAACACTGCAAACGCGGACAGTCGTAGCAGAGTCGAAGATCGATATTTAACTCGTGTTCGTGTGTACGTATACGTACGGTCTACTGACACAATATATTTGTCGTAAAAAATAAAAATAAAACAATGAAGAGGTCATACTACTACCACTATACCACTTTTACTACTACTACTACTACTACTACTATTATACTACTACTACTGCTACTGCTATTACTATTTCTACTACTCGTACATTAAAATTTACATTGGGAATTGTGGGAAATTACATTCATCATTAGCGAGTTAATACAACGATATAATATTATATAATAATAACTTATAGACCAAGAAAACAATGACTTTAATGGCGTGCGCATGTATGCACGTGGTTCGTGTATAATAAATACGATGGCACATAGCTTTATAACGCGAAATTCGCGTACACCGCGCGGTTACTACTACGACACAATAAAATAATAATTTATTAATATCGTCGTCGATACACCAGAGTAATAATTTCAAACCAAAGTTATCCTCCGTCGGACGTTCTCCGCTCTCTACATTAATTAATATATATATATATATATATAGAAAATACATATAATAATAATAATAATAAGATATATAGCGTCGTATTGTATAGCCACGACGATGACGGGGGGAAGCGTGAGCCCAGTCGAATAGTTCAGTTTCTTGTGTATGTATATGAAATATGGCGGATATCGTGTTTTATCGGTCTCAGCTCTCGAGAAACATTATTCGTTTGTTCAGCGCAAAGGAACGACAGCGGCATTGTTTTCCAAAAACTTTTCGCTGCTCTCCGCTGCCGCGGCTCAAAAACAAACAGTCGAGGCCGTAGCAGCACAGCTCGTTTGGGCGCGCGATACGGTTCATGTATTATTTGCGAAAGAAGAAACCGAGGATTTATTAAGGGGCTCGGGGCTCGGAAGTGGCTGTAAACCGTATACGCACGCACACACACATACACACACACAAATATAACGTTATGGTATATATTATAATAATATACAATATATGTGTATACAAGCTACGCGCAACGAAATCGTGTGATTCGTTCGTGACAAGTAGAACAACAAAAATTCGGCTGTATTATTTGATCGCGTACACACACACACACCGCACGCACGCACACACGCACACACACACACACACACACACGCACGATTGGAGTTTTCCAATAGGAAATTTCTGGAATTGTATTCCACCACTGTTCTTAAATAAGTATTTTTTCATCTAGAAAAAGGGGTAGAAATTTATTAATTTATCTCAGATAAACCTACAGATAATTCATACATTATTCACCTACATAATTTATCTAGATAAATTTATCCAGACAAATCCCTTCACTGTTTATCAACGTCATCGACTGTAAGTTCACACATAACATTTAGTACAAATAATATGTTAACGATTCAATTTTACAACTAATTAGCATTACTTAAACTTTAAAAGTCATGCTAATGACGATTTTACTAAATGAATATTTTATTTAAAATTGAATAAAAAAGTTGTACTACTGAAATATACGCTAACGTTTCTTCATTTAGGTGCGTCACAGACAAGGAGACAGGTCAATGTACACGAATCCTCTCGGACCCCTCTCGTCCGATACCTTACTCGTTTAGGCAAAACCTGATTCTCGCTGCAAGCTCAAGTTAAACGATCATGGGTATTTCTATGGTCGTGAGAAAATTTAAGGACTTCGAAGAAACCATATCAAATTTAATTATTTTGATATAATGTATGAGCAATTTATGTCCTAAACAATTTGGCCCATTATATAAAGATTGTGCTTGGAGCTTATTTTCCGAATATTTCGACTCGATAATTGTGTCACTCTCGAATATTATTTCTCCTCTTAGTAGTTCTTACACGTTTTCACACTATTCTGTGGCTCATCAGTAAGCCCTACCACCTGACTATAGGTCACGCATACTAATCGGTCGGATATTCGTACGATCAAAAGGGTTGCGGTGGCCGGACAAATCGGTCGTAAGTGCCCACATGTCACGCGTGTGCGTGTGTGACCGATTAGTCGTACAACTTAGTTCGTGCACACACACACACACACACACACACACACACACACTTAAGTACAAATATATATGTAT
>JAIPRM010001376.1:0-38677 GCA_025469315.1 Stegophylla sp. TES_Ste_2020
AATTCCACCTATCGTGCAAAGAATACCCATCGTGCGAAGTATGTTCGCTTAGGTTATATTGCTATATTGCTGTATAAGGCTAATGGCTATTGCCTAAAGAATACTAAGTCATTTTTTTTGGTTTTGGTTTTTTTTTTTTTTTTTTAAATTATTTTATCAAGTTTAAAAATGTTATATTTATACTTTATTTAGTGTACGTTCTTATTAACATATTCTGTTGAAATATTATTCAAAAATTATAAAAATTAAATATAGAAATTATCTAAAAACATTTTCATTCAAAAAAGAATCTACTGTTGGTTGGGGGTGGGATGAAATTAATTTTTTATTTGTCCCGTATTTTTAATTTTGAAATCTGGCAACCCGAATTATATTGTTCTGTGGTATTATGCAAGTGAAGTTATGTTAAATTGTAAGCTAACAATATAAACTATAAAGAATTCCTGATTTATTCGATAAAAAACTTATAAAATACAGGGTAGTTCTAAAATTAGTTCTAAATATATTTATCCCAAATGTGGCCAAGAACCCTAATCTTAACTATGGCGTCTGTGCTTCAGTATATTATCACAGAATAAATAAATATTATAAGCTATCTCAGTTAGGCTTTAATCAAAGTCTAAAAATGATAAGGCAAGGTCTCATCTAAAATTTAAAAATCAATAATTATTATTTGGTATTTATATTTTATTTTCGAATTCAAAATCAAATGCAATCAATAGTAATCAAGCCAATAAAGGATATTTTAACATTTTTATTCATAATTCACGCAGTTAATTCCTATTAATCACGCCGAAACAAATTAGAATAATTTAAACATTGTATGTAAAATTATATACAAATTATTCATGTATTAAAATATGTAATATGCTTACATATTTTTATTTCTGTTAATGAGGAAGTTTTTATGAATGATTACTTATTTAATTTCCAAAATATTATTTTCCAACCTTACAATTTATTGTACAAACTATATATTTACTGTGATTCTATATTTTTTTCAAAGTTTTTACAAATAATTAAGTTAATTAGAAAAATTTCTGCATGCGTTATTCAGCTAATTATGAGTAAAATAATCATTTATTATGTTTCTATTTACCATTAATATCCGAATACCTTAAACAATAAGTCTAAATAATAAAATAAACTTTTTCTATTTAATATAATAATGATTAATAATAATTTTCCAGATGTTTCAAATGGAGGAATCTGATGAAGTATTTGATGTTGTAATCCGCTATGGCTTATATCTGGTTGCTGTTTTTCAATTAGTATGCATTACAACTGTATTTTTGTTGACTGATCAATCTAATGACTCAAAGGTATATAAACTTTAAAATAATTAAAAATTTTATTTTTAAAAGCCAAACAACATACTTTTTGCACCTTGATTATTTGACATACTTTTTGTACCATGATTATTCTTTGTTTCTGGGATGGGATTTGGTGAGTGTGTTAAATTTTAAAGAAATGATTAATCATTTCTTCAATAAAACCATTTTAAGTGTTGCTTCAGTTTATATATGCAATTTTACTTAACAATTATAAGGTGTATTTATGTTACAAAAAAAAAAAATATTTTGTACAGTCAGTTTTATATCTTACTATTAGCTGAGAACAGGAAAGAGAAAATTTGATAAGTAAAAAACTACCCAAAATTTGACAAAAACGACTCGGAAACCATCATTTTTTGATCCGAATTTTATGAAAATTTAAACATAGATAGAAAATCATAATACAAGAAAGATTTTGGCGCAAGAAAATTTTGAAAATGTGAAAAAAACCATGGGACATTTTTCTAAAATTTTTTTTTCTCATTTATTTTTATATTATTAACTTCCCTTGTTCAGAATCATTTTATTGAAGAAATGATTTATCGTTTCTTTAAAATTCAATACACCCGTCGTGCAAAGTATGTCCGGCTTTTTTTTATCACAAAATTTGATTTGTATAATAATAAATGGTACAGTAAACGGATTATAGTATGGTTACTACCCAATATTTTTTAAATATTACCTTTGTTGTTCTCTGTTTACTATATAAAGATTGTACTATTCTATAATAGCTTGATGAGATATGTTTTCTACCTAATCCAAGAGCACAACTCACTCTGATCGGTTTTATAATCATCAATTATAATTTCAATGTTTGTAATTAAAGAATATCAATCTGATATATCCCTACATTGCGCAGCAAGATATAGTATAGAACAGGGATGGTCAAATAGTCGATTTCGAAGTCAATCTTGTTAGAATTTATTTTTAGTCAATTTTATCAAATGTCCATCACTGAGAAAATTCAATATTTCAGTTTCAAAAAGTTGCTGGTTGAAAGTAATTTCTCTAAAATTACTTAAGTGGTTAAATATTATTTGATATTTGATTTGATTACAGGCAAGCTTAGAAAGAATAAAGAGTAAAAAAAAAAAGAAATGCCTAATAATAGAAAAAGTAACAATACATTCAATGCAAATTTTAATTTTTAATTTTTTGGGGTTTATAGATTAAAATTAATGTTTAAAGCTTTTTTGCTTAGGTAATTTAAAATCATATTTGGTAAATTGTATGGCATATTTGATACATTTTTACATTTTTAGTGCACAAGTGATGCATATTTTAAAGTTTTTTAGAGCTATAAGTTCTTAGCACCCTAGCCCTAGTCATAACTAAAAATAATGGTGATTTGAAACTAATAAAGGTATATTTATGTGTTTTTATCTGCCCCTCCCAAAAATTAATTTCTGGATATGTACCTGACTATACTTATGATTAATAAAACCGGGGTAGAGTTTCAATAACCAGCGTAATTTACCATTTAATCATATAATCATAGGTAGTCGCGATAGCCCTCAAGTACCCAATAAACTTTTTTTAGTGGACACATCTAAATAACAAACATCTCCCCAAAACTGACGTTGTTTAGAGAACAAAGACATTTTTACTGTTAAATGAATGCTAAAATAGCAAACATTTCTGAATAACAAATAGAATTTTGGTAATTGAAAGTGCTTGCTATTCTGAGGTTTTATTGTAAATATAACAGTGGAGTATTTTATTTTGAATATTGTTGCATTGTTCTATCTGTTTACATTTTTAGATAATTTTAGACACACTGATGTGTAGACTGTCAAAATACTATTACCTGAATTTTATTTTGCATGTCTAACTGATCTTATGTATCAATTAATTGTAAATATAATATAAGTATAACTAATTGAAACACTTATTTCACAGGATAATGGTGATGGTAGTGAATATGACTCTGATGGTAGCACATTTGCATCACCTAGACGACCATACTCTCATCATAGGTCGAGGAAACAAGATAAGAAAAAAAGACGATAAGTTTATATATTTTGTATTTTAATATTTATTGTATTTTTTAATATTTAATATTTATTTATTGTTCCTTTTTTAAATTGTAATTATTTTAGTAGCTATGTAATTATTATTATCATATGATTTTTATATATGTATACAAATTTCAAATCTCATTTAATAGTTATGTATTCATTTTTTTTTTGTTATTGAATTATTCTATTATAAATTCAATATATTCTACTAATTTTAATGCACTATTAGTTATCCGGTTGATATCAAACCAGAGGACTGTCGAATTAGTGATGTTTCTCAAAAAATTATTTTTTATTGCAAAACTTTTAAATTTATTTGATACACAATTAAAAACATATTATATGTATCAAGTATTACATAAATTCATTAAGCCTTTTATGGCATAGGTCTTTGGAATAAAAATAAAATGTCTAATTAGTTCATTTGGACTTAATTAGTTAGTTTTATCGATTGCAATAGCCATCAAATTATTATTACAAAAATAAAAAGTCCTCATTTCGAAAATTGTACTGTATAGCATGAAAAAATAGATCTATTTTGTGATGCTATATAGTATACCTTTGTATATCTGATTGTGAACTTTATTACTTATTTACAAATTTACCTTTTTTAAAAAAAAATGTATCCCTACTATATTATGGCATTTTTTATTTAATGTTTTATTGAAAAGTAAATATAAATATCTTTGGAATAAAAATAAAATATTTTATCAGTTTCTTTGGATTTAGTTAGTTTTATCGATTACAATAGTTATCAAATTATTACCACATAAATAAAAAAGGCTAGATTACCATGAGTGTACTATATAGAAAAATTTTATATTTCTGTATTTGTATATGTGATTGATTGTTCATCTTTATCCATCCAACTATATATATAAGTATAAAAAGTTAAACATACTTCGCACCATGGATACATTTCGCTCCTTGTGTCAGATACTCTTGATGGATGTGTGAGATGATTCTGAATGAAGGAAGTTAATAATACAGGTAAAGAACAATAATAATTGTTATTTTCAATACACTCACCAACAATATCTGATCTGAAGAGCGAAGAACATCAATGGTGCAAACCATGTCCAGCTTTCTTTTTTATACTTTACTTTATTTTACTCTTTTTATCTAATTAGTAAAGAAAAGGGGAAAAAATAATGAGAATAGAAAATGTTAGAAAAATGTCTAAATTTTTTTTTTCACATTTCTTAAAATTTTCATGCGCCAAAATGTTTCTTATATTATTGTCTTTTTGGTAGTTTTTTTTTTTTTTTACTAAAGTACCACCGGAAAGCCGATTTCTGATTTAAAAAAGTTGCTGTAAAAATCTTTGGACAAATTTTTCCATACAAAAAAGTGTTCCAATAAAATGAAAAAAAATAAACATTTTTAAAGAACCAGATCCTTCACTGATCACTTTACTCAAAATCTAAAATAATATGTTAAAATTAAAATAAAATAAATATGTTGAATGAAATTTTACCATCGACTAAATTATCTAAACCATTTTTATTCTGTTGTAAAGTATTAGATAAATACAACCAATTTATATTATTTGTTTCATTTTTTAAATTATAATTTTTATTTAATACAGAATTTGTTATATTTCAATCAAATTTTCAACTTGAATATTTCATTATTATAAATAAATATTTATTAAGTAATAAACAAATATATATATATATATATAAATACTTTTACTTTTCTATTATTAAATAAAAATCCGTTCCCTAAATCCCTTCTGATAAGTTATAATGTTGTAACTTAAAGTAGACCATGGTTGTAATTTATATACTATTATTTAATATATTAGTACCTATACAAAGAAAATGTTAAGTTTTGGTTAATAGAAATTTCAAATTTGCACTCCCTCCGGGGAGGGAGTGCAAATTTGAACTCAACACAACTAAAGAGTAGTCTTCTTAAATTAGACCCACCATCCCAATTTGTCACCCTCTTAAATATTCAGATCCGCCCCAACTACTACTTTAGTGATTTGCCATAATGGTGCTAGTGTTTAACAATGATGCTTATTTTTGTATAGAAATACTTGTCCAAAAATTTCGACCGACAACGCTTAAAATTTTATTTCTTTTGATTAAAATTTTAAAAATTGTAAAATTGTCTTGAATAAACTGAAGCTCCGCTCAGAAACGGTTTATAGGAGAGATGATTTATAATAATTTCTTTAAAATTTAATACACCCACCACAGGAGCGAAGAATAACCGTGATATGAGGTGTGAGCGTGTGACCGGCTTTTTTTTTTTTTTAGAAGTACATCGTATGCCAAACTTTTTACTTCAGAATGCAGAATAGAAGCGCTAGAATATTAGTGGGTTAGCGATAGGCTCCCAGCTGTCTACAATCATGGCAACAAAAATGAAATGTAATCATTCCCTTGTTTATAATAAAAATGACAAAGAGGTTAGACAAAACTTTATTAAATCATTTAATCAGTGAATCATGGATGAAATGATTTAATGCTGCGCCATTCGTGCATTCCATGCCCTGCGCCGGTCGTTTTGCGCATCCCCACTCCGTCATCCGTTACCCCCCGGAATCGATGATGTTTTGTTATTCTTCGGGAACATGGACAAGATGGCCGATTAGGTTAAACGAGTGTTTTTAAAGTTTTAGTATCGAATACTCGTTATCGTTCGCGTATTAAATTAAATGTTATACAAAATATTCGAGTGCACATTGCCGGCGATTAAGTGTTCCGTTCGACTTGGGCCTAGGCCGCTTCAGTTGTATTTCCTGTGCACCATAAACCAACACGCTCGTAATGTTTACGTTCCAGGTACATGTACAAATTGTTTTATTTACTTGACATTTACTCGAATGTTCGTGGGTTTCCAGTATGTAGTTGGGTTGAAAAATCTATCCAATGTCAAGACTCGTCCGTCAATATTTGCTTGGAACTCGGTGGTTCCTCGGCACCGGTGTTTGCGATGCAATATTTCATCTGACGAACACTGAAATGGCGGTATTTTCATTTTAACACTAAATTCACCTTGCTTATCACTTGTTTGCCCGTCTAAAGTGTCCAAACATTGTTTATCTGTCTACTCTAATTTTTCTACTCTCGTTATAAGTTTGGTCATGTAATTTAGGCCATAATTTGAACTTGCAAATCTCACTGTTTTTTTCTAACACCATATCAATTAGTCAATATTGTGGTCATTAATAGAAGTTAAACGTTTAAAAAAATAATTTCAAAAACGTTAAGACATTTATCCCATTTAATATGCCGTGTGTTACTTGGCACAAATTATGATGCACCTATAACTTAAACTAGTTCAAAATACTTAGTTCAAAATTTTCACTTGTTCTAGCTGTTTATCAAAACAATTATTTCTGAGGAATCGTTTCATAACTTTTTGAAAGTATCTATTCATTAATCACTGCAATTTTGTTTTTTAGTAAGTTACCACATGTTGGAACTGATTAAACTCTTTTCTTATAAAAATGTATTATTTGTTTTAACTTAAATTTACTATTCAATAATTGTACTGACTATTAGGTACATTTTATAATTTTGTATTGTCAATAATAGAGTATACAATATTTATTTTTATTATTTTCATTAATATTAATGTTTTTTTGTGTATGAGATACTAATATTATTCTTCTTGAGTGGGTGGTTTTTGATAGGTTAACTAGGTACTTATGTCTGATTTAGTATTTGATAGTTATGCTTATTTTTATTCTTATTTTATTCAATGTTCAAAATGTGCATTCTATTTTAAATATTTATATCTTAAATCTCATGTGTCACTTTAGATACCAAGAGAGTTTGTGGTAGGTATAAGTTTGTTGATATTCTCTTTAATTCTATTAAATTTAATCATCTCCAACATTCTTTATTCATAATAAGATACTTTTTATTTTAAAAATAGTTATTCTTATTTTTAGTTTCAAGAAACCTAGTTTGGAATTATGTACACTTTATTGTTTAAATTATCCAAGTACCTACAAAAAGTTTGTATTTTTTGAAATTGAGCTTATAAGAAACTGTTGTTAATATTCTATTTAACTCTAGGAAGTTATGATATCTTAAAAGGCTAAAACATTGTAGCAAGTAGGTACATATTTTCTACCTATTTGAAAACAAAATCCTCATTCAGTTTTAATCTGTATATTGTTTAAAGCATGTGATTAAAAAATTATTTTATTGTTATAAAAGTTGACTTGGTAATTAATATTCATAAGCTGTTATATCATAGTTAATAAATGCAAGCAGGTATAAAAGTATAATATTTCCAGAATGTTTGTGAATTATGTAAGATAACAGTGGGATAGACAATTATTATTGATAAAAACAATTATTATTATAATAATTATCATGTCATGGTTATTGATAATAATTATTTAATTTTTAATTTTAACTAGGTATTTTTTACATTACTGCCATACACTTCAATTCAAATTTGATAAATAAATGCTTATTTATGAAATAATATTTAGGTATATCAATTCAAATAAATTTAAATGTTTTGTGAAAAGTGTTCAAGCCAGTTTATGAATTATTAATTAGATTCAATAAACCTTATCCATAGGTCAGTGTTTTATATATATATATATTTTTTTTTCATAGACCTATGCATGCATTCTAGTTTTAGATAAACATGTAAGTCAAACATGTTTTATTTCAATGGCTGAACTTTTACTTCAAATGATAAATATAAAATTTTTATATTTTTGAGGTTATTTAATTAAAAAAAATATTGTTATCTATCTGCGAGATAAAAATCATTCAATAATAATTAATAATTTTGTCTAATTTGTTTACTTAATTTCCCGCCAAAAACAAATAATTTAAAACTTCTAAAGTAATACATGCCCTATAATTGCCCAGTATATATATTTCATAATGATTTTTATTTTTGTATTATAAACTGAATTTATGTAGCCACACTAATTTGTTTACCATCTCTCATCCAAGTCCTCCGACCTTTCCTGAAGTAGTCAACTTCAAAATAGGGTGTAATTAAAATATTCAAGAGGAAAAGTGATTTGGGAAATTGATAATCAGCCTTCCTATAGTATAGTACACATTCGGACTATTGAATACATTTAGATAATATGGTTTGACACGCTTTTTCTAGAAATTATTATTATTATTATAGGTAACAACAACCTCGAGAGTTCAGTGGAACACTTTAAACCACAAATATATATTGTTTTTTTTTCCTGAAGAGAAATGAAAACATTGTATGTACTCGTTATCGGCATACCGATATCATTGATGATGATGATGATGATGATGACAATCGTGTGTGCAATAAAAATTCGTAATAAGTTATTACGAATTTTTATTACAATGGTATAGTTATTACTAATAACTATACCATTGTAACGCGCAGCGCGCTGGTCCTGTTCATAAGCCAGGGAGCGCGTATGCTGTATGTTATCTCCTAATCCACTAGTAGGCCTTAAAGTCAGAATCCGCCGCTGTGTCTAGACGGGAGGGGAGAAATCGCCCTACCCATTCACACACACACACACACTCACTCACATGCTGCTGTTCAAAAGTTTCAACTCCAATAATAATGCGAACGTTTGTGTACTGTACAGTCGCGCGGGCGCGCGCGCGCTTTCCTCACACAACCTTAATAATAATATGATATCTATCCGTCGGGTTGACGTATAGTGATTGGGGTGGGGGTAAAGAGTTAGCGCGCGCGCGCTCACGTTGTCGGCCTGTTCGCGGTACAAAATGCTTTCTGGGCGCCAAAAAAAAAAAATCCAATTGCCTCTTCTACTCATGACTCGTGAGAGAGAGACTGGTGTTCTGTCGTCGCCAGCGAATCGACGTCCCGGCGGCGTGTATTCGCAGCATTATATTATTATTATTTATATAATGTAAACATTTATATATTTATTATTCGTGTACATTCGCTGGCGGATTGTTTGGACGCTCAAACGTTGCATAAACTGCTTTGCGTCTGCGTGCCGCTATCTCTACCTTCTCCCTCCTTTCACCATCAGACACCCCGTGAGCGATGCCCCATCGCGGGCCTCATATCCATAATATAATGTACCAACGCTGGCCTTGCAATGCGGCGGCGGCGGCGACAGTGGTGTAACGCGTGAGCGCTCTCTCTCTCTCTCTTTCTGTCTCTCGCATGGACACACTTCTGTTTGCTTGCAGTGTTGTGTTGTTTGCACTATTCCTTGGAAGTCGATAATATATTATTACACACACATACACAGTACTTTTTTCGAGGGTATGCACCAACGACTTGCTCCCCCAAAACTTCCGCATTTCAAAAACGATGTAGCAATGCCATGTAAACTGTGTGTTTACATGTTTTTCTTATTTTATTTATTGTTACTCCTCGTTTAATTGAAATACTTCGTTTTTATTACGAGGAAAACTGATGTCTCCACAATCGGATGTTTTTTTATTTTGTTTTTGTTCTGACTACTACCATTCTGCTCATTTCTTCTGTTTTCCAAATGACTTGCTGTGTTATGTGATAACAATAATCACTTTATTCTTTATTGGGTCATTAAAAATATTATTTATAAAAAGTATTTTTTCTCACCCAATAGGATTTTCATTTCGACTCTATATTAAATTATGTAACTGGGGGTAGCACAGGGTCGCAAGGTATATTTTTGAGGTGTCTTATCAGTTGTGTCTGACAACACAATTTTTTGCATGGTTTAATATACATCATATTCACCTATTTACCACTATTCTCAAAAAATGAAAAATATTTTTAATTGTAATTTCGTTACCGGGTCAACTTGTTCAGTGTGAAGATCTTCCTGGTAAATTTTGAACCTTAATGCAATATCATTTATAATATAAACATTCTGATTGGGGGAAAATTTAAATATTTAATTTGATTTTTAAATATGTTTAAATTGAATAAGTTATTATTTAAATTATAAATTCAAACCTATTCTATCTATTACTATAGTATAGTGCCTTACTTACAAACTTACCCAACTGATCCTACTAATTGCTTTTATTAATAAATTAGGTGTATGCCAAGGAAAAAAAAAATCAGATTGTATAAAATATGCATTAGATCAAACCATAAAATATAAATAAAAACCAAATAAATTATGAATAATTTTACTATAAATAGGTATATATTACTCCTTGATATCAAAAAAGAAAAAAAAGGAGTGCCATTGCATGTACTTAACAATGTTGTTGAGGACATTATTACAATGCAATTAAAAAGAGTACTGTCCTACAAAAATAAGTATATCTGGTCACCATAATTATTATGGTATTTTATATTTTTCCTTAACTCAAATATAAAATTGTATACCTATTATTTTTTTTAAAAACTAAAGAGTCAAGTGCAGTCTGTGATACCTCAAAAGTTAGGTTAGTACTTTAGTTAGTGTGGTTGATATGGTCTATTGATCTCCTTCTGTTCTTAAAAATATACAGAGGGGTGAACTAAACTCAACAGAATTTACTCAAAAAAGTCATGTGCATATTTACAAATATTATAACTGTAAACTGTTAATTTTAAAATTCCTAAATGGACTACTGCAATATTGTATTATGAAGTAAAATTGTTTATTTTAAAACAATAGGTATCTTATACTGGGTGATTTTTTAATCATGCCCACATCCCCTTTTTTGGCCATAAAAATGCCAAAAATTGGATTTTTTTTTCGGAATGTTCAAGTCTCTATAAAAGTTACGTTTTTCACATCTCATTTTTCATGTTACCTTAAAGATGTCCTGTGGAGGTACAAACTTTTTTTTCGTTATTAAATTATGTTAGTTACTTTGAAAATAGATAATAGCATTTTAAATGTTTGAAAATATACTTTTGAAATTATAGGTACATATTATTATCAACATCTATTCCTATCCACATATCATCATGTAAATTCATTTTAAACCTTTCCTCTGTTAAGTTGGATCCCCTTACCTTGGAGGATATGTGTGTACTTTCTAATGTACATAAAATATTATTCATTTAAGATTGAAGATAACTTTATCTAATCAATTAAGCAGACAATTAAATATTTTAGTTAAAAAATGTATTTTATATAGATTTTTATTTTCAGGATAGAGGAAAAGTGAGTTGGTAATGGAATCTGATGGTAATGTCAGGACACAGGGAAGTGCCGCTTACTTTCTTGTAGGTTCCAGCCGCGTGCCATGTGGTCCAGCTGTTTCTGGCCAGTTGACCATCCCTGTTGGCCGTCCGATGTCCAATCAGGAGGTCTCAGGTCCCAGCCTTATTGTTCAGATGACACCATCTCGCAATCAAACACAAGATCATCATGCTCGTTCTTCTGTGATGCGTACCACAAATCAACCAGTCACTATGCACCGGTTTCCAGTGCAGCTCAATCATGGAAGCGCCAATCATATACTATCGCCAAACCAGCACTTCAAACAAATACCCGTTTATCAAGTATGACTTGAAATTTTTTTTTTATATATATTTATTTATTATTTTATTAGAGTGTATAGATGAAACAAAAATATTAAATTGAGAATTCTGATTTTCGTAACATTTGAGATTTCTGTATCCCTGCTTACATTTCATTTAGTATACTGATGATATTACACTTTATTATTATTATTTTGTATACGATTTTTAATTAAGAATGGCCTGCCCTTATGAAATTTTGGTAACACTATTTTGGGTTGATGTAAATAAATGTATAAAATTATGTAAATTAAATTTTATAGTGTATAAAATATAAATTTACATCCATTATATAAAAAATTTTGAATTCCTCGATCAAAGTTTTATGAAGCAAAGCGTAATATAATCTTCAACTACGAATAATTGTATAAAACTAAAATTAAATTTTGGAACTGAATTAAATTCATTATTCAATTTAAGATTTTTACAAAGGTATATTGAAGTCAAATTTGAGAAATTTAATAAAAAATGTTAAGGAGCTAATTTTTTATTGTTATCAGATGGTTATGTTATCAGATAAGTTCTGATGCCCCTCTACTTCCCCCTAAGAACAGATAATGATATTAATGTTTTAATTTTAACAGAGAAATGCCAGCTCTATTCAAATGGATGCAGCGCGAAAAAACGTATTCGTGTCAACTCCAGTTGCCTCACCACAACTACCTTACAGTCGAGTTGGTTTAACTCCTCATATGTTAATGACATATGTGCCACCTCGAAATCGGGCAGCAAATAATCACCGAACCCGTGTTGTTCCTGTAAATCGACCAAAGTAATTGATTATTTAGTTATTTTTTTAGCTTTATCAAATTAATTGATTTCATTTATTTAATGATGTATTAATATGTATTAATATTAATATGCTTCAGTCCTGCATTGAGACGAGATTATTGTCCCAGTGATGATGATGTAGTGGAAGTAACTGAACTTCGGCCAGTTTATGATACAAAAAATCCTGCTGAGGTTTGTAGTCAATTTTTTTAATAAAAATTCAAAAAAAATTTATAAACAACTTGAATATTTTTTAATCTCATTCATAGTTGATTAAGGTGGAACATAATTACTGTTTCTTTCCAAGAGTATCTCCTCAACGAAATAACCAAAATAGTCAAGTTAATGGATTATTGACACAAACTCTAAATGTTACTTCTGTTCCATCTTGTATTGTATCACCTACAGTCACACAAATACAATCACAACCTCAGTATAATGCTGTAATCAATAATAATAGAGGTAATTAAAAGTCATTTTATGATTGATTTTCTTATTCAAAAATTGTATTTGTATTTTACTTTTTTTTATTTAAATTTAGTCCAAAAGCCATTGAATAATCTTAATAATGTGCCAGTATCAACATCTGAACCTTTACAATCTTTGCAATCTTTGGTCAAACATGAAGCACCAATTCATGTGGAAAGTGAATTAAGTGCTAGTGATCATGATCTTGATGGCCAAGGTGAAGAAACTGATACTGCACCTGAAGCTGTTGCAGAAGGCAAAGATAATATCAAGTCTGAAGAACCTGCAATAACTCGATGTATTTGGTAAGTTTTAAATTCTCTTGAATAGTGATAATCAGTTTTATATTGTTAAAAAATTGAATATTTAATTTATGTTTTGTGTTCAGTGAAATGGAGCATGATGATGGATTTATGATAAGCTGTGACAAATGTTTGTAAGTATTTTCATTTGTTATTATTAAATTAATCACAATAAAATATTAAATTTATATTTATATTGGAATCGAATAATTTTCAGAGTATGGCAACATGTTGACTGTGTATTGGAAAGTAGAAACAATCTGCCTGAAGAATATTTGTGTGAACGCTGTTCATCTAGACCTTTCAATAAAGAAGCAGCAGCAGCGCTTCAACAAATGAAATTGGCCAAGAGAATGACATCAGTAACATCAGCATCACATTTGCAACATTCTAGTGACTCTGATCTCTCTTCGGAATTAGGTAAAATAATTTAAGTTACAGCAAATTAAGACTTGATAAATGATTTAAGTTGGGCCTTACTGTTCTGTAATTAATACAGGCAATTTTTATTATGTCTAATTTTGATATATCAATTTTTTCGTTATATCAAACTAAATAGAAATCCTCTAGAAGTAAAATTGAATACCTCAAACTTTTTCATGTACCCTTTTGAGATTTTTTTTGACGAGAATATAATTTTTAGTAGTTTCATTTGTTTGTTTTTAGCTGAAAGGTGGTTTCATATGTAGCGATTGTTCCCTAAAAATTAAACAGCTATATTTAAATAAATTTATGTATTCAGATGTCAGTGAAAACAAATAATTGCTCTGATAGAAAGTTGTGAAGTTTGCAAAAATTCTAAATTATTTAATTTTTCAAGCGATCATCCGTTGCGAGTATTTAAAATTAACACATTATTTTCACTGGCTTTATACATACGTGTAAGTAATTGCACGAATGTTCGCCATTGGGTCATTCAAATTTTGACACTTGTCAGTTACTGATGTGATTTTTATATTTCATATTTTTTTTTTTTTTTTGATAACTTACTATATTTAATAATTAATAATTAATAATATATAATAATTATCGTCAATTATTAACGATAATTATAAGTATGTGTTATGACATAGAAGAACTTATTTTGGAAATATCCATAGAAAATTCACCATGCCACATTTTGTACAAAACTATAATGTAAATTGAAGATGAATTGTTTGATTCATGATTTAACGGGAAATAATGTTCGCAGGCTATTTGCCTCCAACGAACAATCGCTACATGTGAAATCACCTTAAGAAAAACGTAAAATTGTTTAAATTTAAAATAAAAAAATATAGAGATACTGCTTAATTGTAAAATTTAAATTATACTAATTATATTAGTAAATTAATATATATTAATTAATTATAATTTACATTATAGCTTTAAAATTAATTCAGTTTTGATGTTTTTTTAATTTTGCAGATATTCCAATTGATCATAATAATATTCAAAATAAAAGAAAAAAATACAAAAGCCGCCAAAAAAATACACCTAAACGAAAGCCAAATGGTTTACAGTCATCTCAAATTCAACAACGTCGAAAAAATGGTCCATCTTCTGGACCAAGGAAAAAAGGTTCAATGACTCCTGAGAAAAAAGCTCTGGCTGACGAACGCAAGAAAATGTTAATCAAACGCAAGGAAATGTTGTTGGAGAAAAAACGAATGGCAGCATTGGATAAAAAGAAAAAAGTAAATCAAGAAAAGAAAATTATACAAAAAAAGAAGGTACATTTTTATAAATTGGTTACCTATTGGTGTTGTAATAATGTGATATTTATAATTTTGGTTTTTTTTATAGACTGTCGATTATTCTTCTGATGATGAGCTAAAAATATTTAAATCTGATAAACCTAATAAACAGCATAGCAAATCAAATATTGAACCTGTTGATCAGTTGAGAAACTGGATTGATAAGTATGAAGAAGCTGTAACTAACCATTACTCTCAAGAGCTACGCGCTCGACTGTCATCAATTAAACCCAATGGTAGTGTGACAAATGGTGAACTTCGTACTCCAGTCAAAATTCCTACTAGTAGGGCAAAAATATCTTTGCTTCCTAGTGGGATAAAAGTATGTAATATTTTATAAGTTAGCTTTATTTTATTCTTCAGGAAAGATTAGTTGTATAATAATTGTATTATACATTTTTTTTTTACTCATATATTATAGATGTTGCTAAGTAGTTCAGTATTGACAAACAATCAGCCAATTATTGAAGTTAGAGGAAAATTTACTTGGACTGGCTCATTAGCATATAAAGATCCTATACCTAATCGAACAGATCCATTTGTGTTCTTTTATGTGGTTCGACTTTCGACTGACTGTGACATAGAGGTCTGTGTTGATTGTCGTACATACGGTAATGATGCACGTTTTGTTCGACGCTCATGTAAACCAAATGCAGAGGTAAAATAATAAACACCTTGAAATTTATATAAAGTATTTTAAATATTTTTCTTTTTTTTTTTAGCTAAAACATTATATAGAAAAAGGTTCTATTCATTTATATATAGTGGCCAATCAATATATAGAAAAAAATTGTGAAATTACCTTAAGCCACCAAGCTGCAGTTCCACCAAATAAGTGCCATTGTGGTGAACCTACTACTTGTACAGCATCAATGAACCCAGTATCTCCTATAATTACTCCTCCTATTACTGTTTTACCAGAAAGTTCTTCTTCGTCTCCATTAATTGACCCTACTATAAGTCATTCGTCTGATGATGAACAAAAGAAACCTCCAAGAAATAAAAGAACTAGACAACAAAGAAGTTTAAAAAAATCAAACAAAAAAATTTTGAAAAGAACGACCCTTAAGGCTGAAACACCTAAAGTAGAAAGGAGTTACTCTAAAGCTACCTCTAAAGCTGAAGGAGAAACACCTCTTTCACTTCCTCCAATGAAAAATAAAGAACCCAATGGACCTGGTCGGCCTAAGAGTCCTATAAGAAAAACTGAAACAAGCCCTGAACCTGGTAATAATAAATCCAACAATAATGATAACAAGATGGTGAAAAGATTAAACGAGATGGTACTATCTAAAATATTTTTTAATCATGATATATTTTTAACTAATAAATAATGTTACAGTCTAGAGAAGAAAGAAAGATGGCTGCTATTATGAAAGCTTTTGAAAGAATGGAAAAAAAAGAAGCTCGAAAACAAGAATCAAGGTCACTTAAAGATACTGATTCATTCAATAATTCTTCTCATAACATTACAAGAAATAGAGTTCGAAAAAGTGTTGTGAAGTAAGTTATATTATTATTTTTGGCAATTTGTTTTGTCTTCTTAATAAAATATCTAAAATAAAATAAACATCAAAAAAACTGAATATAATTTTCATACTTAAATTTAAGAAATCGGACATACTTTGCACCACGGGTGTTCTTTGCTCCTCAGATGGGATGCTCTTGGTAAATCATTTCTAGGGAGCGGATGTTTATGCATTTATCATATTTTTTAATTACATCTAAATCAATGCGGAGTAAGATATAAATTTGTTTCATCACCTTAAGAATTCAAATTTACCAATTTGATTTTGCATATTTGTTCGATTTTTTTTTGATTGATCATATTTTTAAATTCATCATGTTTTTAGAGCATATTTGAGGTTTTTCGTGATATATTTTTGATAATTTAAAGAAAACATTGATTATCCAGTGCAATTCCCAATTACTAGGTATATTTTAAAATTATTTAATGCTTAGTTAGTACGAATTGGTATCTAATATTTACCCATCTTTATTATTTTCAGATTAACAAACAATTCACCAACAGTTCTTTTTAAAGTTTTAATTTTAAGAATAATTATTTTATACTTTTATATTTTAAATTTTTAATAAACAAAAAAAGTTGTAAATAAAAATTTTTTTGATGCATATTTTTAATAAATTCTAAGCATATTTTTATATTTTTTAGAGCATAATTGCATACATATTTTTAAATTTTTTGGAGCATAAACATCCGCTCCCTAATCATTTCTTTAATAAATTTCCTCAAAATTGGTCAAATGTTTTTGAATATTGTATAAGGTGTGCGTGTGATTATTTTTACTGGTTGGTGAAACTTTTAACTTTCTAGCTCCAATATTTTTGAAGTAATATTAAAAAATAAAATTGAATTTACAAAAAAGCCGGTCATACTTTGCACGATGGGTGGGATTCTCTTGACGGGTGTATTGAATTTTAAAGAAACGATAAATTATTTCTTCAATAAAACGATTCTGAACGAGGGAAGTTAATAAAATAAAAAATAAATGAGAAAAAAATGTCCAACATTTTTTTTTCTTATTTTCAAAATTTTCTTGCGCCAAAATCTCTCTTATATGATTTTCTATCTATGTTTTAAATTTTCATAAAGTTCGGATCAAAAAATTATGGTTTCCGAGTCGTTTTTGGCAAATTTTGAGTAGTTTTTTCCAAAAAAAAATTGAAGAATTGAGAAATTCAAAAAATAACTTCTCTAAAGTACAATCTAGAGAAAAATCCGGTTTCAAAAAGTTACTGATCGAAACTTTTGGACAAGTTTTTCCATTCGAAAAGTTGTACACAGAAAAAATAAATTAATAAACATCATTGTAAAAACACTAGCTTCTTCACTTCGTTTAGAATCTAAAAGTCTGGTTATGACATTTTTTATTGTTTTTTTATAAATTTTTGGGTATTCTAGGCTTGAGCTTAGGAAAAGTATTAAAAATTTTGAAAAATGACCTCCCAAAAATACCAACTAGATAACATTAACAATTTATAGAGTTACTAATCCAAACTACTGGATCAGTATCTCTACCCGAATTCGTAATGACATACGTATGAATAAAAAAAGAAATAAAATCATAGGTCTGCACAACATCTACATAAAATATAATATTATTTACATAATATATATAAAAAAATTAATCCTTAATTTTAATGATTGGTTTAATTATTATTTAACTATATATGTTTGCAATTATTTTTCTTTTAAATGGTTAAAAAAAAAGTAATTAATTGTATAATTTTTATAGAAGAAAACAACGTCCATCTAATAAAAGTAGCCGATCTAAGGCAACAAGAGCAAACAGACCACAACGCAGAGCAGCTACAATTTCATCTCGTTCCTATCACAGCTCATCAGATGAAGATGACAATAATAACGAAGATGATGATGATGATGACAATGATAGAAAAAGTCGTGTGTTGTCCAGAAAACGTGTCCAAAACCGTTGTAAATTTTCAGTCCGTTTTCAACACAGGCCATCAGCATTATCATCTCTTCCTCGTTCTATGTTACGTCGGTCACCCCACAATAGTCTTAACAATACTCCTGTTAAAATAGATAGTGAAGAAGCTAGTGGCAGTGAAGGAAATATGTCTACTCCATTATCTAATACTTGTATGTTAGTGGCAGCTGCTGTTGGGCCACTTGCACCAGGATTCAAATTCCCTAATACAAAAAAGGCAATTTTTTCTATAATATTTTTTCATATAAATGTTTATTTAATTCGAGATCTTTATTAATTAGGATTTTGTAAACTCGTGGGTCAAATCTGAAGGAAATTCACCTACTGGTAGTGAAGATTACAAATTAGGAGAGTCTGGTTGTGCTAAAAAAAGGTGGTTACAACAAGCCATTAGTGAACAAGGTAATTAATTATTCAATATCACATATATTTTAGAAATCTTAATCAATCTTAAATATGATCTATTCTTAGATTCTGTTGGAATAAGTAATGGAGATCAACAAGCTGGTCCATTGAAAAAGCGACGAATGGCGAGAGAATCTATGTCTGATTGTCCATCACCAACAATTCCTGGTTTGGGACATATCAATTTTACTGATGATGATGTTATTGAAGATGAAGAAGTAGAGCGAGCATCTCGAAATATTGCTTCTATTGACTCCAAATTAGCCATTTTTGAGGTAATTTAACTGTTATCTATTTATAAATCAGCTATATAACTTAAATATAATGTTTCTAGAATAAAAGTATTCCACTTATTGACTTGCAAAAGTCATCTAACACTGTTGCCCTAGTCGAATCATTCCTGGGTGAAATTAAACCTGATGATGAAATCTCACCAGAACCTATAACACCAGAAAAGACAATTGTAAATGTTGAAGAAGAATATAAAGACATACCCATCGTTGATTCTCAGCCGCCCAAAGAAACTTTGACCACCAACTCTTCAATTTTTAAAAAACTTGAGAACGAAGTTTCAAATGAAATAAAAGCTATCCAACAAGACACTACTGCTGATGTTTATGTATCAGTAGTTACATCTGAAAATGCTATTAAAGAAACTATCGAAGAAAGCATTGCACCCATTGTAACGCAAGCTCCTACTCCTCCCCCTCCACCAGTAAAGCGAAAGGTAATTTGTTTAAAAAATAAAAAATATTGCTTATATGTATTTATAACAATATAATAATTATGTATAACTGAATATTGCCTATACAATTAAAGTTTTTAATTTGTATTCCAGTTGTCAATATCAGAGTACAGGCGGCGTAAAGAATCACAAGCAAATGTCTCCAAAGAAAAGGAAACTGAATCAGGAGTCAATGAAGTCACTCGACCATCACCATCTGTCTCGCCTAATACATCTCTTGCAGCTTATGAAGAAATTACTCAGCAAGTTATAGCAAAATCACTAGAACTAGAGTCAAAGTTGGCACAAAAGTCTAATCCATCTCTATTTGAAACCAGTGTGTCTAAAGAAGAACCCAAACAATGGGAAAATTTGAATGATAGATTAAGGAGACAATTTGGAGTTAATATCCCAGAAGACACACCAAAGAAACATCCAAGATTATCACCTCCTCTTGAATATATACCAATACCTTCTTCAATTATTGATACTTCACGATGTAAGAATATTTAATATATATATATAATTTAGATTATTTTCTGTTACTGTTGTGGTTATTAGTTAATTAGATCAATTTTAGAAAAAATTATTAATTTTGATTCAATTAAATAATTTTATTTTTTGTAAGATTCATCAATTGTTGGTGAATGTTATAACCTTTCATTCAGAATTTGTGTTATTTGTCTGTTGGACTACCTTGAATTCCAACTTTTTGTATTATAAGTATTTCATTATGAATATTGAATTAATATTTCTTATATTGCAAATTAAGCATTATTTACATTTACTGTATATTTTAGGCCCAAATTTGATTTTTAATGGAGCAAAGAAGCTAATAGTTATTTAACAATATTTATTATTAATTTTTTCTGCAAACACTTAATGTGATTTAACTTTTACAAAATTTTGGTGGGTATCATAATAGATCAGATATTCGTTGTAATTGATACAAAAAATTTTAAGTGTAAAATATTAAATTTTGTTGTATTTAAAAGATTTTCATTTTTATGACTCTTAAAACTATATTATAAGAAATTTCAAATTTCCATGGACATTTTCACAAAATTTAAACCACTTTTGGGAGTAAATATAAAATTTTGATATTTTCTGATATTTTCTCATGTTTGCAATATAAATTGAAAATTATAAACATTCTACACATACATATTTTTAACTGCCCTGAAAATATCTTAAAAATTCTTCATTTTAGATTCTGAACGAAGTGAAGAAGCTTATGATTTTACAGTGATGTTTATTTATTTATTTTATTTTTTCCCTTTCTGGAAACACTTTCGTATAGAAATACTTGTCCTAAAGTTTCAATCAGTATCTCTATAGAACCGAAATCGTACCCAGATGGTACTTTAGAGAGGTCATTTTTCCAATTTCCAATACTTTTCCAAAAACATTCGAAAAATTGACAAAAAATCGCTAAATACGCAATTACCGAAATTTCTGTATGGGCCTTTTTTGAATTATAATCATATCATCATCATGAACTTGAATATTGTATAAGTAACATCTACCATATAAATTATTTTTTTTTTTGTATAAACATACGTTTTGTATTAAACTATAATTTAAATTTAAAATTTTTTGTTTCAGATTCATATTACCATCGCTCAAATGAGCCACTGTACTCGTGCGCAAATGAGGATTTATTGTTACCTTCATCCACTATTCATAACAGTGGTCCTCCGAAACTATTTAATCCTCCATCTCAAGCGTACTTTTCATCTATGTTTTTTAGACAACCTCCACCCCCACCACCACCACCACCACCACCACCTCCACCACCGGTATGATTGCTCTCTTCTTGTGCAATATAAATTATTTACCCATATATATTTATATTTATTAAATAAAATTAAATGAATAAATTATTTTTGAAATCATCTCAACTAATATATTATTATATATTTATATATAAATATATATATATATGAATTAATTATTTTGTTGTTTATAAATTGTATAAAAGACACCAACATAGTGTTTTTGTGTAAATAGGTTTATTCTTTCCTTCCATTGTCTTTTTGTTAAAATTTCATTGCTTTCAATCGAAATGAAACAGTACAATTAAGTTAATTACTTTTATAATAATTATTTATAATTTTATAAAAAAAAAATGAAAAATTATAAAAATTTTGTTACATATTAATATTTAATTGATCAGATGCTTTAAGAAGAATGTAATATATATTATAGTTATTAGAACGCTGTTTATACATTTTGAATATTATTAATTCAAATTATTAATATACATTTATTTCTTTTTTATGTTTGTATATTTAGTTGTTTAATGATTTGAATTTTATTTCAAATTATAATGTATAAATGCAGATATATTTTGATTAAAGTGTATAAGTAAAATTTATAAATTTGAGGATAGATATATGTATGTATATATATATATATATATATATATTTATTATTACTGTAAAATAAATTGTTTAGATTGTAAAGTTTAATATTTTTGTGCAAATTTTAATATTAATAAAAAAAGAGTTTAAAAAATTTTATGATTTGTTTTATCACATGAATACAATTTTATTATGGATAGGTATTATGTATTTTTTTTAAAAAGGTGGAATTCAAAGAAAATGTTATCTTAAAAATCACATTTTCAATGAAACATAGTATGTACAAAATATGTTTCTGTAAACTATATTTTCTCTTGAAAATTGAATGTAAGGTTTAACATTTCTTTCAAAACTTTTCTCAAATGTTATCGATTGTCCTACGCTCTTTTCACAAATAAATTTTAAAGTTCGCTCAATCCTGGAGGAAAAGAATAATTGAGAAAATTTTTTTAAATAAAATCTTTTTATAACTGCTTCCATGCTTTTCAACATTTTTTTAAATTCATTTTTTGCTCAATCATCCTTCTTTTTCTCACCGTTAAAAAATTTTGTGAACGTCGTCGATGACAAATTACCGATTACAGTATAGGGCTTGGATATGTACGAAATATCGTAGTCGTGGGTGAAATGAATCAAAATAGGTTGAGAACCACTGCTCTTGGCACTCTAGAATCACTCGTCTCTTTTTTATTCCTCTCTCTGACCAAATAATTGTCTAAATAATAAATTATATTCTTTCTAATGTAGATCTTACCTTCATTACCCCTTAAATTATAACATGTTTCCATTAATTATATTTTACTCTGGTTATCATTATCCACTAACTTATTATTGTTATTCTATTATTAGTAATAATATAATATACATCTAATTCATAATTTTGTTCTTGGGTCAAGCGGGTATTGTAAAAAGAAATATCTTCCATGTATAAAAGTAAATATATCATTCAATTACCAATTAAATAGTATTTACAACTGATAATGGATTGAGGGACATACAATATCTGTGATAATTTTTCATCATTATTATATTTTAACATTTTAATTAATTTATTAATAGAAAATAGAAGTACAATATTAATGTTCGACACTTATAGGTAAAATAAAAGTGTGTTATACACACATTAAATTAGTTAGCAATATACAACAACAGTTGACCACACTATTATCGACTACACTTAAAAAGAAACTGCAGTTTTATTAATGTCAATTGCTTAAAATTGATTCCGTGATTAAGTTTTGACCTCAGTCATTTTGTAATTTTTCTCAAAAGAGCTATAGTATTAGGAAAATTAATGCAGTAAATGGCTGCCAATCAAACAGTCAAGTAATATTGCATTATTCGATGTACACCTTGGGATCCCATGTGTCCAGTATTTGAATGAAGCGTCCTGGTGTCCCGACAAAAAGGTCCAAAATAACATTTTCGTTCCCTATTTCGGACGATCGGTCCCATATTATGTACCTTATTTAAAAAATTATATATATTTTTTTTAAATACTGTTAATTGATACATAATAATAATAATGTCAGAATCAAATGATAATATTATTATTTAATTATTAATAATAAAAAGTTACGACACATACTACGATCGACTACACCATGGTATTGTTTGTTCCTCGGGTAGGATTTGGCGGGAGTGTTCAATTTTAAAGAAACGATAAATCATTTCTTCTATGAAACTATTTTGAGTGGAATTTCAGTTTAAATAATAAGACAATTTTACTTAAAAATTATGAAATTAAAATGTATTACAAAAAAATTATATTATTCTTTACTCAGCCAGTTTTATAATTATTTCACTGTTAACTGATCAAAAAAAACAAATTAACGATGAGTGTTAAAAAAAAAAAAAAAAATTAGAAAAAAATACTCGTTTATTAAACATTTTCTTGCACCAAAACATTTCTCACATGATTGTCTATGAACATAAAATTTCCATAAAATATGGATTAAATATATTGGTAGTTTTTGTCAAATTTTGGGTAGTTTTCCCATATTTGGAGAAAACAATAGAGAATAACGAAAAAGTACCTCTCAAAAATACCATGTAGAGGTGAATTGTGATTCAAAAAGTTACTGGTTAAAGCTTTTGGACAAGTATTTTGATACGAAAATGTGTTCACAGAAAAAAAGATATTAGACTAATTAGTCAATTAGACATATATGTGAGTAAAATCATATTAAATTTTTAAATCCTAATATTAATAGTTAAAAATTTTATTACATAAACACTTAAAAAACAAAAAATTTCCATTATTTTCAAAATGCTATACATAACTCAAAATTGATCAAATGTTTTTGAAATGCTTTTGAAGTATTTTTAACCGTTTTTAGTAGTTGGTAAAAGTTTCAAGTTTCCAGCAACATTATTTTTGAAGTTGGATTAAAAAACAATTTTCAATTTTATAAACATTCTGGTAATAGCATATTTTGCCATTTTTTCCACGTTTTTGAAAAATGTATTGAGAAATTTTTCAAAATAACCTGTCTAAAATTAATACCACCTAGGTGTGATATCTAACAGAAACTTGTGGAAAAGTTTTCCTGTACGAAAACGTGTTTCCAGAGAGAGAGAGAGAGAAAAAAAATATACATTATTGACAAAATCATAAGCTTCTTTGCTACGCCTAGAATTCAAAACCATATTGTGTTTTGTTCAGTTATATATTTCAAATTTCCCAAAAATAAATAAATGATAGGGATTAAAGAAACAAAGGAAAAAAGTAGGTATAATTTAAATGAAAAACAAATTATGGTTAAAAAATATTATTTATAACTATAACTAATACTGAAAATAGCAATGGACAAGTGGTGTCATTAACAAAATGAGGGTAAAAAAAAAGTTTTACAATTCAATAATGTAAAAATTAATGATTAACTTATAGTAATAAATATGTATTCAAAGTTTAACACAACTCGAAAAAATAATAATAAAATACCCAGTACATTTTTGCACGTTATTTTAAATTAATGATTTTTCAAATTTGTAATACCATTCAAAAGTGATCTGTATGAAATACATTGATTTGTGTTATAAGAATCATTACAATAACTAACATAATAAAATCAGTACATCATACTATAGAAGTGACTTCAAATTGATCCAATTAAGCTTAGTTGTAGAGTGTGGTATAAACATTTAAAAATCAATATTTTGGTTTTCAATGATCTGTGTCTCACATGTAAAAATGTAAACATAAAAAACAGTTTAAACAGTAACTTCTTATAAATAATTGTTGAGTATAATATATTGTGTACATTATTGTTTACATAAAATGGTATTAACGAGTAAAAATAAAACTCATGTATTGAGTTGTACGAATTGATGTTAAGACATTATTGCAAAGAGCTCAATACTTAAAATGAATGTTATAAAACTTAATCGAGTATATAAATAATAAAAATGTAGATTAGGTAAATAAATAAAAAAAATGAACATAAATATCTGATTCTTTTTCCTTACAAACAAAAGAATTAGATAATCAATTTATTCATTTACAATGAGATATTTAGGCCACATTTTATTTCTCTGGATAGCACAAATTTTCTTTGTTCGTTCAGTAGAATTATGTATGTACAATTAACGCCTTAGGGTAAAGTATACGCACAATCGGTTAGTTCCTCACTAAACTAAATAAATATAATAATTATATAATAAAAAATATTGGAAAACTATAAGTAATAACTAATAATAATAATAATAATTTGTTATGCCTAAATATTATGTACAAAGTGTTTCTATTGGAAAACACTTTAGAATATATGAACATAGGGGAGGCACCAACAAAAAGATGGCACACAATTTAGTTGGCAAAGATTCCTAACTTTTTAGTCTTTAAATTAAAGACTACACAATCATTATTACCATCAATTTCTTCATTATATTCGGTCTTATAAATTTTAGATTTATGAACCATCATTAAATCTGCCTAATATTTATTACTTAACAAAAATTAATTTCAACAAATAATAGTATAATTTCATTTAAATAGATTTTCAAATATCAGTACATTTTAATAATATAAAGCAACCCAGACCAAACTGGTTATAATATATTGGTATTTTACAATTGAATGTTAACGTTAGTCTTGTTCTCTTTGTATGAGAAACTATTAAAATAAAAAATTGAAGCCAGCCTAAGATTTTCCATAATATCAATATGATAATGATATGATTCACAAGCACTTTCAAACTTACCAGTTTGGTACAGGTCCAGCCAATAATAACATATACATATATAATGTTAATAGGGAAAAACGGAAGACAAACAGATAGGTGACAATAATAGTAATAATAATAATCGGACTATTAAAAATATAAAAATGGTTTTGTACAAATTCTTTAGGAAAGTAATGGTAAATTTAAATAATAATTTTTTACTATCATTTACATAAATATATATTTACATACACATATAATAAACATTTGTATATACATATGTATGTATATATATAAATATATAAATTTTTGGCTAGAATTTAGATCATCTCTGAAATATTAAAAAAATTTGAACGATCTTACTGGAAAGGAGGTGATAATACAATATTATAATGTATACTATGTTCATAGGCTCAAATAAAATCCAATTTACGACAGTGCTCATGCATAAAATTCACGATGTGTTGATTTTAAATATGGGTTTGTAGCAGGAGAACGTTTAGTTTCTTCTAAAGGATATGACCCTTCATCCTTTTTGCGCATTCTATAAACAATGAACATGACCACTAGAATTGCACACAATAATCCAACAACGGCACCTCCAATGACGGCTGAAATAAATATATTATTATTAAATGGTAAATAACAAATATGGTATACATATAGTCATTTATACAAAAATTAAGCAAATTATTACCTGCAAGTATACCAGGTTGAGCGAAAAATGAAGATGTCCGCTCGGGATGGTTGTTTGGACTAATGTAGACTCCATTACCACTAGAATGTTCATCAATAGTATTGGAAGGAGGTGGTGCTACTGTTGAAGTAGATGTTGTCGTTGTTACCTCAGGGCGTGCTACATTGACATCATCCACATTGGTTTTTTGCTTAGGCTATATATAAAAAAAAAAAAATATTATACAATACATTTAAAATTAAAGTAGTGTACTATACATAACTGGTAAACTTAATTCAAAATTTCAATAATATTCAATTCAGTGCGGGTTAGTAGTAGCACCATCCCACCTAATTTTAGAACTTTAACCAGCCCAAAATATAGTTAAAATTGGTTTCAACTGTTCAGTATAACAATACATTTTTTTTAAACAAAAATTTAGATGGAACTTGTCACCATAAGTTAAGGGATTAAGCCAATTATACTTCTGATCAAATTTTAGACAATAATATATTCAGCAATATTCCTAGGTAATGATGATTATTTCTACCTTTTTAAGCTAAAATGATAAAAACCTTTAGGCTCTGCCTACAACCATAAATATAGTAAATAAATGATTCATCATTATATAGATCAGATTTTCTATATAGTATGTACACATATGCACAAAAAATATACGTAAATCAAGGTAATACAAAACTTATTTGTTATGGTATTTGAATACACATACAAGTAACTAGAAAATTGTTTAACACACAACCAATTTTTTTGTGCACGGTGCACATTCAGTACGCATAATATTGAATTTAAATTATCGTCTCGTTCCAACATCAGATATAGTGTGTTCATGGATATTTTTATTTTAAGCACTTCATTTTTACTATGGAGATTTAAGAAGAAAAAAGTAAAGCAATGTATTGACAAGAAAGCCGGGCATACTTCGCACCACAGATATTCATCGCTCCTTGGGTAAGATACTTTTGATATTATTAATTTTATCAGCAATGTATTGAATTTTAAAGAAATAATACTTAAATCATTTCATTTCTTCACAATACGATTCTGAGTGAAATATATTAATAATATAAAGAATAATAATAGTCGTCATTTTAAAAATACTCATAAAAGTAGGTTAAATTTTGGTTAGTTTTCCCAAATTTTGAGATTAATTTAGAATTTCAAAAAATGACCTTTTGAAAGAATCATCTCTAGAAAAATGTTGTTTAAAAAAGTTACTGTTTGAAACTTTTGGACAGGTATTTCCATACGCAAGTGTTTATAGGAAAAAATAAATAAAATAAACTTCATTGTAAAAACAAAACTAGCTTCTTTTCACATCACATTATAAAAAAATCAGACATACTTCATATACCACAGATATTCTTCACTACTCGGGTGAATACTTGGATATGGGTGGATATTTGATAAATCATTTCTTCATAAATAGGATTCTGAGCGAAGCATTAATAATGTAAAGAACAATAATAAATAGTCATCATTTTTCATACACCCATCAAGAATATCTGATTCAAGAAGCAAAGAATATCCAAGGTACAAAGTATGTCTAGCTTTCTAGTCTATACTTTACTTTACTTTCTTTCATCCAATGAACAAAAAGAAAAAAAGAAAATAATGAGAAAAAAGGTGTTAGAAAATTAAGAAATTGGAACGATGACCTCTCTTGCTTGATATTTTTAAAATAAAATTTCAAAATCTAATGGACACATATGATAAGTAAGTACTACACAGACAGACGCATACACTCAATTTAAAGAAAATTTAAAAATGTATATTTATTCACAGGTGTCAGCTAATACATAATAAAACTTGCTAACATATCCAATAATTCCAAATAAAAAAACAAACTCACAAAAATATTGCATAAAAGCATAACAAAACAAGTGAAAATATGCAATTCATCAGATACCTGTCTACATGCAACATAAAAATATTTAAAGCTCCTAATAATTAGTGATAGACATTGTGAAAGTAAATATATATGTGTGTGTAAATATCTAACTTACTAGGAACTATTTATTAATTTTATGAATCGTTACTTTCATTAAATGACAGTTCTCTAGGAAATTTAACACATAATTGATGGAATAGATACAATTAATAAATGTTATAGTTATAATTATAATATTAAATGGGTCCGTCCAGTACTGTAAACTTAAAATAAAAATAAAATAAAATAATTATTATAGATACAATTTAATGACAAAATACAGATTAAATATTAAATTTCAAACATTTGTTTTCATTTGTTGTAGTAAATCGGCAAATAGAACAAATTATTAAATATCAAAATTCTAGAATCGGTTAGATATTAAGAGGACGCCACACTGTTCACAAATTGTTTGTAATCTGTTGTTTTTTATTTGAGAGGCTAAAAATTCACAAACAGGAAGTGTTTGATATTTTTATTTATATAGGTTTTGGTGTATAACAATTAATCATTGATGATAGTAACAAAAATAATTATCTTGAGAGCAAAAACTCATCACCAATTTTTTTAATCATTTTTTAACTAATAATGAATCACCATCATAATAATTTAAAACATCATTTCCTGAAAAATCTCCTATTTATTATAAGAGTTAAGAACTTTAAGCCAAATGATGCATTCTTCTCAAACTAATCAAATAGTTTACTCGTTAAACAAATAAACATGTAGGTAATTAAATATAATAGTAAATTCATAAAGAACATTATCTGGGTGTTGATGTCACACTCATACAAAACAGATTAAGCAAGAATTATAATCCAATTATAAAGACTTATTTATACATAAATGTATAGCTTCGGTTAAGGTTAATTTTTTTAAATTTAAGTTTAGGTGATAATTATTTTAGATTTATTATTATAGTTAACTTACGATTTTCGAGATTTTTTAAGGTCAATTAAACAATAATGTGAGTGAGATCATATTGAAATTTCAAGACTTACTATGCAATATTAAAAATTTTATATCATATAAAACGAATAAAAAATGAGAAAGTAAAGCAAAGATTAGTTAAGTAAAGTATAGACAAGAGAGCCGGGCATAATTCACACCATGAGTATTCTTGTTTTTTGGGTCAGTTACTCTTGGTGGGTGTCTTGCATTTTAAAAAAACTATAAATAATTTCTTCAATAATAAAAATTTAAGTGAAATATGTTAATAATATGAAGAGCAATATGAATAAAATATGAATAATAATAGTCGTTATTTTCAACACACCCACCAAGATTCTGGTGTAAAGAATACTCGTTGTGCAAAGTCTTAACTTTCCTTATCTTTGCTTTACTTTACTAATATTTACTTATACTTATACCCATTACTTGGCATATATTTCCATAAAAAATTTGGTATAATTTACTTTCTTTATAAATGAAATAAATGGTATTAAATTATTACAATATTTTAACCAACATGTTTAAAGTGTCTAAATTAACATAAAAAGTTTATTATCATATTTACCTTCAAACTCATGTCTCTACATCTAGTACACGTTTTAGTATTTTCCTATATTAAATATCACTATACTAGATTCAATTTATATAAAAAGTACCTATATTAAATAGAAAATTGAATCATTCGAAAAATAATCTTTAAATTCAAACTTATTATATCTTTATATCTGTATCAATAACTATCAAATATTTTTATTTAATAAATTCCAATTGCACAGTCTAGTTTTTATTTAATCAGATAAGTATAATAGAAACCAAATTTATAATAATCAAATCCCAGGGGAGGGACAAAACACCAATCGCCCTCCACCCTTAAAACCGCCAATGGAGCTATAAAAAATTTCAGAAAAAAATTAAAACAAATCATTAAGGCAATGAAATTATTTTGTTATACCCACCTAACAAAGTTGGTTTTGTCAGTTTATATTTATAAAATTAAATAAAAAAATGAAGTAAAATTAATAATTTTTACTATTAATTTATTTTTTGTCATGGATTATTTTATAATAATATAATATTGACTAAAACTGAACAAATAATTATTTATCTTAGGATTGTGCATTTCCTCCCCCCCAAAAAAAAGGGAGTATTATAATTTATTCATTGCACAGAATCTTTTTCTGAGTGCAATGATTTATCACTTTATTTTTAAATTGTAAATATTCATAGGGATATTCGGGTAAAAAATGATTATCAACATTGGTATTATAAACAATAAAGATAAATCAATTAGAAAATAATTAAAATAACATACCAAATCACCATATCCAGATTCTTCATCATGATCTTTATTAGGTGTTATATTTGTAGATGGTGTTGTAGATGTAGTAGTTGAGGTTGGTTGTGTTGGTTTTTGTTTTTCTTTATTATTAAAATCTTTGTTGTTGTCAGCTGTACCATTGTCAGCTGTATCGTCTTCATCTTCATCTTCATCTTCGTCATCATCTTCATCAGAATCAATACGAGATTTTCCTGGCTTTTTACCACTGACTTGGGCATCTTCATCATCTGGTCCATAACCTGAACCACTAGATTCCATATCTTCAGCTCCTGTACCCTTAGTTGTTGGATCCATACCACTACCCTCTTCACCCAGCATCATATCATCAGGATCTGGTTCTGTATTATCAGATTTTTCTTCAACAGTATCATCATCAATAAATAATTCATCCTTAACAGGTTCTTTTGGAATCGGTTTTTTAGTCGATGAAACATTGTCAATACCAGCTAAAACCTAAAATAAAAAAGGGAATTAAAATATTGTATTACTATGATTAATTATATCTCTACAGAATAAGGTGACTCTATAAAAATAAAATTTAACTTTTTAAATTTTGCAATTCATTGTCAAGTATACATTTTTAAAATAAATACAACACTAAGAATTTGTATTAAGATGATATTTTATAAGATTCTTCAAAAATATGAATACCTACCTAATAAATACTAATATTAGTATATATTGATTGACCTAAAAGAAAAATTGAGTCATGCTATTTGAAATTATCATAAAGTTTTGTGGTACAGTAATTATCTATCTAAATACATAAAAGTATGAAAAATTTAATTCTTAGTAAGTACTTACCTACCTAATTTGCCAAAATATTAATATTTATGCATAAGTACTTAAGTATCTACATACCAAATTAACCCATACAATTTTTATTTATATTAGGTCAATAAGTGATAATTGAAAATGTGGACATATAATAAATATGGATAGAAATTTAGAATGGTTGAAATATTTTTAGTGTTTTTAGTTTAGGTTAAAGAATGGAACTTAGAATTTAACGATTGTTGGTCAGCTTACTTAACAGAGGCCGATTAGATCACAGTTTCTTTTTTTCTTTTTACATGAACGTTTAAGTGAATTTTTAAATACCTAATAATTGTTGTTACAATTTAAGAAAAAAGTAGATATATACCTTATTTTTTAACTGCCTACCATAGGAGACTAACTACCAGGAATGCAAAACGTTTTTGATATCATCTTTGAATAATATTATTACAAAAAAAAAAAAAAATTAAAAATACTTCGCTTGTTGGGGTGTTCTTTGCACGTCAGGTGAGATACTCTAGACGGATGTATTGAATTTTAAAGAAACGATAAATCATTTCTTCAATAAAACGATTCTGTACAAAAGAAGTTAATAATATAAGAAAAAAAAAATGCAAAAAATTCGGAGTGCCGGGCTGGAATCAAACCCCGGTACTGTTGCGTGATGGGCCGGTTCCGTTACGACTATGTCACACAAAATCATAAATTAAATTTATTACACTAGGAACATTCAACAATTTTTTTTTATAGTATGTTGAAATGGGATCAAAATATGATTTTATTTTACTTAGGCACATTACATAAAAAATAACAATGGCACAAACAAGAGCACAACATATAATTGAATAACTATTCCAAAATATATGTAGATTATTGACACTAAAATACATTAAGAAATAGTTCCTTTAAAATTTGTCATAACTCTACATTGTATGTATATATATAAATCATCATATGAAATTTAGTAGTTTTTGAATTACTGTAGTGAGTCATCAAGAAATGGAGTGACTAATATACATATTATAGGACCATTCCTGAACTACGCTTATGTTTATAAGGATATCTATTTCAATTACTTAGTTTCAGAGGCTAATCCATTTAATATTAATATTTTGACTACCTACCTACAAAGGTCATAAATGTAATTTAAACTGTAAAGTAGGTATTTATAAAATATTTTAACATTTAGATATTATCATTAGGTATAAGTATATATGAGGTCATTGGTACTACACATAAAAAATATAAATATAATATTATTAGTAGGTAACATAATTAAAGATGTTCAGAATAATGTACTGAATAAGGGATGTATCGGTTTGAATGCCGAGCGCAAAATGAGAGGGGTGTGACATGAGTTTACAAAGCAACTTTGAAGTTGTTTGAGAAGTGAGAAAAGCGATAATGTCATATAAATATAATATGTCATATAAATACCTCGATGAATACTTATTAGGTACCAGTATATTATATTCCTTATAACTATGTTCAGGATGGTCAATTCATTGACGGTTAATTTTTTGTCTTGTATGCAGTCTACTTAATATTACTATGTAGGTCATAAATTCTTAACCTTTTCTGGTTCATGGACCCTTTTAAAGTAAAAAATTTAACTACGGACTCCCCACATAAAAAAGTTAACAATACATTTTGAATTATTTTAGATTCTGAACGAAGTGAAGAAATTTATGATTTAACAATAATGTTTATTTTTTTTTTCTCTTTCAGTGAACACTTTTTTGTAGGTACAGAAATATTTATCCGAAAGTTTCAATCAGTATTTCTATAGAACAAAGATGGTGCTTTAAAGAGGTAATTTTTCCAATTTCTTAATACTTTTTCCAAAAACGGGGAAAAACTATCGAAAAATTACAAAAAAAGAAAAATATGCAATTACTGAAATTTTCGTAAAATTGAAAATTACTTATGACATAACTTCTAAAATAATGCAGCTAGAGATTTGAAATTTTCACCAACCACTAAAAATAGCTACGAGAACATTTCATAAAAATTTGATCAATTTTGAGTTAAGTACGGCATTTTAAAAATTTCTCATTTTTTGTTAGTTTTTATGTAATAAAATTATTGTTTGATTTTTGATGTTAAGACTTGAAAATTTAATATGATCTCACTGACATATATGTCTAATTGATCTGAAAAAATCTCAAAAATCGTTAGTCAACTTTTTTTTTTCTACCCATTTAAATTTAGAATTTCGACGAAATTTGTTAGTTTTACCTAAACTTTCGCACTTTAACGTACATATAAGAAAATTAGTCAAACCGATTGTTTTGAAACTTGATGTTTAGATAGAGCGAATATTTTGGTGCTATAAAATTTCTTATGGACGATTAATTAAACATTTTACAAGGGTTTAATTGAAAAAATATTGGAGAAAGTTTGGATAAATTACCTATTTTATTACATATTTCTTATTAACACACGAAAGATTGATAGGTTGATAGGTAATGTTTTATTGCATCTTATGTATTTTTCGACGCTGAATACGATGGTGTGAATTAAAATCCACGTGTAACAATAGTTTTCTATTTTATTCTATTTTGAAATTCAATATTTTCGGTTATTATACTACATACCTACTATTTCACCTACATGGTCAAGTTATGTGTCATGGCCTAATGGCAGTGGAATCAGCCAAGCATGCGACAGTACCGGGTTTGATTTCAGCTCGGTACTCTGAATTTTTGCATTTTTTTCTTATATTTATTGACTTCCTTTGTTCAGAATCGTTTTATTGAAGAAATGATTTATCATTTCTTTAAAATTCAATATAACCGTGAAGAGAATCCCACTCTACATGCGAAGAACACCCCGACGAGCGAAGTACACACTTTTTTTTTTAATAATAATACTAAGACTTATCTATACCAGACTATAGGTACATTAGGTATACAGTAATATAATAATTTATTTTATGTTTGGAAAAAAATGAGTTATCATTTCCAAAATGTCTATTGTCTTTGTACTTTACAGACATGTTGTAACAAAATAGGAATCCTGACTTATAACCAGAAAAAAAATATACCTATATAAATATAATATTATAACTGGTGTGTCCCATTGTCATCTTTCAAGTAGCGCAATTCACAAGAAGTTATCACTATTATCTTAATAAATTATTAGACATAGGTATTTGTATTTTATATCTATTTGATATTACTAAAATATGAAAAACTCGGGTAAAACTGCTCGAACGTATGGAAATAATATATTATGTAATATGTAAGTACTTATATATTACATAGTATAAATAGGTATATCAGTTTCGAATTTTAGTCTTCATTTACTCATCACATAATTAGAATTAATTTCAATCAAATTTATTTTTGACTTATTTAAAAAAAAAAACACTTCACAGCCACTTTATGGACCCCCAAGTTAATCTATGAACCCCTTAGATGTCGATGGACCACTGGTTAAGAACCTTTGATGTAGGTAGATCATATATGAGAGTAGAAACATGTTGGTAGATCATTTAGTTTTACTCAGAATTTGAAATATTGGGTAATTAAGTTGAAGGCACTTAGCTCTTATTCGACTATTGGAAAAATTACTTTAAGCATTGTAAATTTTACAAATTTTACTTTTATTACGGGAGGGCTGTAGCCTCTTCAGTCCACCCCATAAATACGCCCTTGAATTCTCACTAATCTATCTAATAGAAGATATTTAATTGATAAGTAAAATATTATATCTAGGTAGGTTGGTGAAACTTGAAAACAATAATGACTATCAAACGCACCTACCTAATTAGGTATACAGGTAAAAATATATTTATTTGTAGAAAATGGTCAAGAAGGTCATTGGATAATGGACGTATGATTTATCACGTTTAATTGAAAACTATTTACCAAATGATATTGAGCACTTCAAATTGATTTTTTTATAACTGACCTTCACAGACACCATAAAGAAGGTATAATTCGAAAATCAAATTGTGGCCGGGTACTTGTTTTTAGGTAGATACCTATATATATTTATAGGTATAGATTGTGATTAGACCCCGAGACTATATGGGGATGTACACTGATCGTTTGGAAATTATAAAAAAAAACTTAATTCTGTCAAAATTAAGACACTCCTTACCACCTGCGTAAATATAATAAATGTTGAACGTTTTCAAAAAACCAATATTAGTGACTAGGACGAATTAATCGTGACGTGGTGGTCATCGCGTCGTACTTACGTTGTTGACGAGAAAGACGCAAACGACCGCAAGACAAACGGTTTTGGGTCCCATGACGGTGATGGTGATGCTCGTACCAGCTGATGCTCAGCAGATTCGCGACGAATCGGTGGCGTCAAGAACGCAGGCGGCGGTGAAACGGGAATGTGTACTCTGGTAGTTCACCTATTGCCGTATTCCCTAAGGAAAAACGGGAAACGACGTTGCGGCGGCTGTGGTTGTGGCTCTCGCAGCAGCAGCAGGGACGGCGAAGACGGATATTGGCGTTGGTATTGTCATGGACGCGACTGATGTGCGGCCGCGCGACGTTCGAGCGCCCGACGTGTGCGCTCAGGGTGTACCGGACGAAACGTCAAAACGTGCATGCGACGACGACGCGGCGATAACGAGCAGCGACAACAACACAACAAAGAACGATAAACCGCATTAGCAAACAAATACTACTTGCGACGATTAACTACTGTGTGTTTATATTACACGGCAGTGTAAATTGCACTTTGCAGCGGTTGAATGGAATGTCAAATCGTCGTAATCAATGAAAGGAGAGGTGGTGGGTATTATTATTTTTTTTTTCCCTCACTCCGCGGCGGCGGCTGCGACGACGACGACGAGGACGATACGACGTTCACGACCAAGAGAAACGACGACACACACACACACACACACACATACACCCCCACACACTGCATATAGCACACACACACACACCGACGCAATCGTTCTCTCTTGCTCTATCCCGTCCGGTCGGTTCGGTCGTCGTCCGTCCGCAGTTCCCGACATGGACACTCGGAGCAGCACCACCACCACTACCAATAATACTTAACCGGTAGACGGCGTTGGTGGGCACCACCACCACCACCACCACCCCGTCGCCAAACCGTGTCGTCCACGATTTCCACTGTCATGTATTATTATTATTATTATTATTATTATTATTATATGCTTATAAAGGTAAACAGAAGGAATACGGCGGCGGCACAGCAGCAGTCACTGGCTGTTCAGTGCGTTGCGTAGAATAGTGGTGCGCTGGCAACAATGCCGATTTGCCGGGGCCTTTACTACGCGGCGCGCATGGTGCACTGTGCGTGTAGCCGTACCTAGTGGTTGGTAAACGGACCGGCGGCAGCGATGGCGCCGCTCCTCTATGCCAGGTGGTTCCTACTCCGTGCCCCGCCCAGCCCCGGTCGTCGTCGTCGTCGGCAGCTGCTGCCTGCCTGTTCGAGGCGCTTTTTTTTTTCCATTGTCCTGACCCATAAACTAGGGCCGAATACGCGTTGAACGCGCCGACTTTTGCGAACCCCTGCAGGTGTGTGTACCAGTTCCAGCTATACAAACGTTTTATATAGTTATAGTAATAATAATAATAACAAAACGACTTAAATAGCGATATATATGTATACTATATATGATTGTGTCCCCGCGTTGTGTAGGTATGTGATGGACACGTGTGTTCGTCGGTTTTTTGGTTTTTATTTTTAATTTTTTTTCCCTCTTCACTTTGCCATATTAATATTATACACTCCATTCCTGGGTGGGTGCCTGATTAAAGAAAACACAGAGGCCCTGTGTGCACTATTTACCTTTTGTCGGAAAATGTCGGTAAAAAAATAAAAAAATTTTTTACTAGTTTTTGGTAAATGGTTTTTATACTTTTTAAATATAACTACTAAGGTTAGGACGTTTATGGCTTTTTCATTAATTTTCATTTGGTCGTGCGCATTCGTGCAGACCAAATTACAAATTCTTTAGGTATGACATATTTTGAATTTAATTTTACATATTTACATAGGCGTGCGCACAGGGTATGCCAAGCGTGCTTGGGCACTACCCGAAATCCGAAACTTAGAAATTTTTTCTCATGCTTTATGGGTTAATTGTGTTGGGGGATTGAATGTTGAATTAACAAAAAATAATTATAAATACAAAATTAAAATATACGTTATTAGATTACTAAGAATATACAACGTATAAACAACATACCATGTGTATGAAACATACAGCTAATATAATACACAGGTACGTATTTAGGCAAACTAGAAGATCTTAGAGAAAATTCTCAAGGGGAAAAAATTAAAAATGGAGTTTTATTAGTGTACTAAATATAAAAGAAAACACGGAAAACACAATAACCGACTAAGAAAATAAGTGTAGAACTTAAATTATTACACACTACTAATATTATATGTTACTTTAACCTTTTTTGCCTTTGCTTCAGAACTACAGCAAACGTATTTTATAACTTACGCGGGACGACTGAACTTTTAGACACCACGACAATCTATCTAATTAAAAGTCGATAAGCTCACGGGCATATGAACATGTACGTGTATCTATTGAATAATACCAAATACTATGAAAATATAAAGTCCTTGCAGGCACGGATTTAGAAGGGGGCTATGGGTGCTCGAGCACCTCCCCCCCGTCACATCAACCTCACTACTTCTTCTTTCTTCTTCTTTTGGCCATTTTACTCACTAAGAGTTTTAGCCGTCACTACAATATCCCGCCACTTTTCTCTGTCTTGAGCGATTACACGCCAGTCTTCTATGCCCATTTCTTTCAGATCTTCCGCTACTCCATCAATCCACCTCTTCCTGGGACGTCCCC
>JAIPRM010001377.1:0-12813 GCA_025469315.1 Stegophylla sp. TES_Ste_2020
GATTTTCTATCTATGTTTAAATTTTCATAAAATTCGGATCAAAAAATGATGATTTCCGAGTCGTTTTTGTCAAATTTTGGGTAGTTTTTTCCAAAAAAAAAAATTGAAGAATTGAGAAATTCAAATAATGACCTCTATAAAGTACAATCTAGAGCACGGGTTCTTAACCGGTGGTCCATGGCCCCTAAGGAGTCCGTAGATGGTTATTCGGGGGTACATGAAGTGACTGTGATGTGTTTTCTTTTTAGATAATTCAAAAATAAAATTGTTTAAAAATGATTCAAATTATGCAATAAATGAAAACTAAAATATTAGAAACTGTTATATTTATATACTAGGTATATACATTTGTACTATAAACTTTATTGAATGAATGTACATATTACATAATATTTATTGTTTTCGTAAGCACGAGCGTTTTTTCATATTTTGGTATTAACAAATACGTCCGATAATTTATCCGGTTTCAAAAAGTTACTGATCGAAACTTTTGGACAAGTATTTCCATACGAAAAGTTGTACACAGAAAAAAAATAAACATCATTGTAAAATCCTGTACACTGAAATAAGCTATAGCTTGGAACAGAGAACCTTTAAAAGCACAGCCGGGCACGAATCCAGCCTACATTAACGGGAGCCGGGAGGGTCAGAAGAATCTACAATCGATATACATTTTATTGTACTATTATAATATAACTAGCAATTAACTGATAAATTTACAAGGGGTGGTATGGAATTCACATCCCCCCCCCTCAGAGACTCAAATATCTAAATTTTCGTACTACACACTTTGTGCTAGTATATTGCTTATATTTTCGATCTTTGTCTCCGACGCTTTTTGCTTCATTAAAATACTTTAATTATATATATATATATGATGTCCCCCCTCCCCCCCCCCAAAAAAAAGAACACTAATAAATACAATTTTGAAATAATATACTTGAGAATTCCTAAAATTTGGTAAGGTTGGTCTATGAATTGTATAAAGCAGTACGAGTATACTAGGAATCTGATATAAATTATTAATTAATAATTTATTAATAACTTTATATCACAAATACATGGTCCTCATGTATTTTACGCTATTACAGATATCTTTCAAACAAAATCAACGAACTTTTTGAATCAATTATAAAATATTGCAATGACAAAAATTAAATAGCATTTGTTACAATGCAATCCCTAAACACTTTTTCATTTTATACTACACACTCAATATTTTTTCATATTACACAAAGTGTGTCGTACTACACACAATTTTAGTCCCTGTTCCACCTATGGGTTAAAAAAAGTTTTTGCACAAATCACCCATTGTGGCTCATGATTAACCTCTTGAGTTATTATCATTTCTTTAAAATTTAATACACCCACCATGAATATCCCAAGGTGCGAAGTATGTCCGGCTTTTTTGTATTTTCATTTCAGCCAATTTGTATGAAACTGGTAATTTTTTACGTAAAATATCGATTTTTCTCAATAAAATTTTCATAATATTCCTAATTATGAATTTAAATAGTGCTCAATGTTTTCTTTCATAAAAATATTTTTGCCGTAATAGAAACGGCGATAAAATTTTTTAAAATTTAGACTTAATGAATACATATTATTTTATATAAGGTTATTCAGTGATATATTGCTAAAAATATTCGAGGGTAGGTATACGCCTTCTTAACGCAGTCACTAACTTAGGAATGTCTTACGTGTCAATGGTAAAAACCTTATCATAAAGTAAAAAAAAAAATTTTCATCGCTTCGCTGTATGTATTAATTTTTTTTCACACATTATCATCACTTTTGGGAGTGAAGAGACTAACAAAAGTTTAAATGAATAATGACTAGAATAGATTATATATTTGAATGATCAAATTTTGAAAATGCATTCGTTTTTAACAGTATGACAATTATTTCAACGTCTACTCAAATAAAATCGTTTCAAACTTTATCGATTCTTGAACACGTTAATTCAAATTATCATCGTTTTACGAAAACGAAGTTTCAACAATATGATCAATCAATTCAAGATCTTTCAAACTTTTTCCATGCACCCTCTCTATCATATACAAATACGTACGTACTTATAATGCTTGTAAATAGTTTTTAGTGGATATTTATTATTGATGGCACAAAATATTATGTGCATAAATGAAGTAGGTATCTAAATGACGTTTAATAAGTATATTAGTATATGGTGCTATGCTGCCATATACCCACGTATCATCGTACATTCTAGAGCAGTGGTTCCTAATTAGCATTAAGCCGAGGAGACCCCTACCTAAAACTTAAATCAAACCGAGGACCCCTTTTTACGAATGTGTTTGTGGAAGTTCCCTACTTTGTATCTGTACATGTATTGCATCAACTTTATTTAAACATGAAAATCAATAAATACATTCTTTTTATGATTTTTTTTAATTAACACACCTTTTTGTAATATTATGAACACATTTTCTCACAAAAAAAAACCACAAAAATAACAGGTTTCATCCTGACAAACACAGCCAAAAACCCCCTAATATCGACCTACGGATCCCTAGGGATCTGCGGACAACCAATTGGGAACCACTGTTCTAGAGGATAGGTATATGCTAAAATAAAAACAAGTGAAATGATTATACACTTCAATACACCACCGAGTTTATTTCTAAACTTAGAATTAATGTAAATATTGTAATATTTTATTTCATAAACCTCAGAAGTGTTTATTTATTTGAAATGTTCTAAAATGCAATTCCTATTGTAGACGTAAGGTGCTGAGAAGTGTAAGGAAGAAGTCCGCCGTGTCATTGTGTTGGGAAAATTATTGGACCCCCCAACAACATGAAAAATTCCAAAATATGCCAAGGAAACCAAAGTTTATATGTTACATGTAATGCGCTATAATGAAAATTTAAAATATCATTATTTATAAATTTTATACACCAAATTTTATTTTGCATAAAAATGCATTTTTTTGAATCGAGGCCTTGTTTATGTTGACACATATGATTTACATATTTCCTACAATCTTGAAAATGTAAAGAATCAAATTATCTCATATCTTCATTTCGGTATATTTTAACTGTTCATGAAAAAAATGTGACCTTGATAAACTATTAGGCATTTGATAGATAATATTATTAAAAATTAATTTCTGTAAGTTGTAAACAACTCATTTATTTGCTACACTTAAAATTTAAACTATAATATATTTTTTACATTTTATTTGACAATACATGATACATCACAATTAAAACAAAAATAATATTGAATGGAAATCCTATCTTCTGTAGCCGCTATAATTATTATTATTATTTTTTTTAATAATTGAAGCATATTAGTTCATGTTTTTCAGATATCTATGCATACCTATTGATGCATATTTTGAAACTTGATTCAATCATTTCCATAACATATTTGCCACATTATTACTGAACATAATTATTCTAGTCACTACTTATTAGAAAACAAATAAAAATTTATTTGAGTAATTCTATTGGAACAGTTTAAGGTTACAACATTTGGGGAACACAAGGAATATATTAATATATACTTAACAAGATTCAAATATAAGAATAGTATATATATATAATAGTATAGTATAGAATTGAAAAAACTGAGCCCCCCCCCAATGCATTTTTCAAAACCTAGCGCCTTTATTATTCATTATTATGGTCTTATAAAACTGATTTATATATCAGAGAACGGCAAAAAACTAGATATTCCTAAAATTGTTTATAATATGCTTTTAGAGGCTTAACAAGGCTCTAGGGTCAATATTTTAATATGAAAACGTATTTACAAAACGAAAAAATAAATAAATAAAAAAATAAATATCATTGTAAATTCATAAGCTACTTCGCTTCGTTCAGAATCTAATATACAATGCAAAATTCAAAAATGCCGAAAACAGATTTGAGAATAATTATTGATTTGAAAACTAAACTGAAATGAAATGAAATTATTTTTTTTATCTCTTTGAAATATCAGATTGTAAATATTTTTCGATACTTTTACGGGAAGTCGAGATATGGAATTTTTACATTATTCAATTGATTGCCATGAAATATGTATAAAAATTTAGAGAAATCTCAGCTATGTCAACTATTCAACAGTTTTGTCGAAACTTATTTTTTTAGATTGAATTTGAAGCATAACATCTAAAGACTTGCACTTATAGATTTTGAATGCATCAGCGCAGAGGAAATTTATTGGCCCTGTAATGTATCCGCCGCAGAAGAACTTAAAAAAATTGATTTTTAAAAGTCAATTTTTTACATTTTTTGTTATAACTTCAAAATTAAGTTTGTATTTCATGCATATTATTTTTCTACACGAAAAACTGAACTGGTAAGAAAATCGAAATTTGGAAGTGGGATGGTGTAATAACTCCATTTGTTCCTAAATTAGCTGATAGGGGAAATTTATCATTAAGTTACATGTTGAAAATTATAATTTTTAAATGTCTGTAGAATGTAAAAATGTGTTTTTCAGTTTTTTTGATATTATACTTTTTGTATGCAAACAAATGTGGCCACTCAAATTTTAAATCCCGGTGACTTTTTTAATCCCAGTCCACCCTTGTTGAAAAATGCATGTAACATCTGAGTTCTATTCCCTGTAGTACCATGATACTTAACGGAAACATGTTTGAACCGCTTTTTTGGTCAAAAGAACGAAGAAACCCATGAACGATTGTGTGTGTTTGAATAAAACCAAAACGTGTGTAATAGCCAATAGGCACATTAAACGTAAGTAACGGTACAAAGACTGGTAAACGTAAAACGTATCAATATAATCGTTTTACTATATAACTTAATATAACCAATTATTATTATTACTGACAAACGTTCGGTGTAAATGAATAGAATTTGACAGACAATAATAATCTCAGCACTCGTTGTACGCTGTTCTCTGCAAAGTTCATATCAAAACATTTTAAAGACGCTTGTGAACGCGTCTTTTTCGAATTTTTGGGGATAACGACAATGGGCGAACGAGAGATAATTCAAGGGAGTGTCGGGAGCAAAGCTTATCCATCAGATCGGTATAAAAAAAATCAATATCAGATAAATAGATAATCGGTCGTTCGGCAGTTTTATTTGCACTCGGTGGTGACGACGGATGAGTCAAAACATCGTCAACACGCACAGATCGTCGAAATTATCAGTTTTCGACGATAGGTCGTAATCGGTTTTTGATAATAATAATGTCCACATAATAATCAGAAAAAAAATATCACACGTAGCGTAGGTATAATAATATTATAATATTATTATTTACAAACTATGCAAAATCGAAAACGCGAGCGTGTGGCCTACGTTGGTGTTTGTGTGTGCATTAAACCGTGTGTACAAAGAAGAGCAGGCTCTGACATGAGACATGAAACTATATAAAATAAACACACACACGACATCTGTCTGGCGATACCATAGTAATGTTCTATCGTGTAAAATACGTCTAGCGAAGCAGTACCTATATTTTGTTTGTTTTTTTTCACATTCGTTTCCGCCGCCGCCGCTGCGGACTTTGGCATCCAATGGAACTCGCGGCACAGAGTTGCCAACCTGACGGCAACCCCGAGCGTGCAACATGTGTGCCGCAGAACTTGATGCCGCGCGTACGGAATAATATATGAATACATATATACAATACATACACGAAATTATATTATTTTATTAAAAAATATTCTTTATCTCTCCCGTGTGCGTCAGTCAGTGTCGCGTAAAGCGTAATAGTGGTGGTGGTGGTGGTTTGGCGTGTGCGTGTGCGTGTACTCGCGGTCCGATTAATAATTTAATCACGGTAAAATTTTTAGTTCGGTAATATTAATAATTAGTATTTTAACGACCAGTGAGAACGTGAGCGGAACTGACGGGCGCAGCGTGCGAATCCACGACAAAACACCGCATAGTTCTCGGCGCTGTCCGCGTGAAATGGCGTTTTCCGTCGCGCGCTCGTAACACGGTGTGTTGTTGTTTACACAGCTTTTTAAGCTCGTTCCCGTCCAGCTGTCCGAACCGGGACCGGCTTTTCCAGAACCTAACAGCTGCTGCTGCTGCTGCTGCTGCCGCTCACCACCGCCGCGCTCCCGGTAACGACACGATGCCGGAGCAAGCCGCCTAGACGCCGCGCACACACGACGTCGTCTTGTCCGACATCAGCTGCTGTTGCGGCACACCGGCCGGAGAAAAACTCCGCCGCCGCCGCACGCAAAAACTATCGGGCCGTGTCCCCTCCGCTTCACTTTGCCTCGCCTCATTGCTCTTATCACACGAATTCCCAAGTGTGAAGAACACCCGTCGTCGTCGTCGCGTGTTTTTTGTCTACTAATCACGGACTCCACATAGAGTAGTGTCGTTGTTGTCGTAAGTGTAGTTGGCGGTTGTCTGTCTCGCCGCGCGTCAGCTCCGACGCCCGCCGTCGCACGTACTTTTTTCTCCTATCATCTACCCCTCCCTATCGCCGTCGCCCTCATGGAAGTGGTCGAGGTGGTCGACGACGATTTCCCCTGTCATTCGGACGGCGAGGAAGTCGTGCTGTTGGATCTAGACAAGGCGAACGGCGACACGGACGTCTCGCCCGACATGCAGGAGGTCACGGTCACGGTGAACGACGACAACGGAAACGGCATCGACGTGATCATCGAGACCTGCGACGGCGATGACGGTCAATCGACGGACGACCGCCGTGTCGTCAAGGGGGTTGAAGAAGAGATCCGGCCGCCACCGCCGTTCGAGGTGGTTCCGTGCGACGGTTCGTCCGCTGCCGCCGCCGACGACGTGGTCATGGAAGACCACGCGTCCAAACCGGCTGACGTGCCGCCCGCGATCTACTTGAATACCGCGGAGGAAATGATGGAAACGGACCAAAACGACGCGGACGACGACGGTACCATGGTCATCATGTTGACCGACGACGATCAGGTGATGATGAACAACGACACCGTCGGCGATAACGCGGGCTGCTGCGTTAAAATCGAAGAACCACCCCAACAACAGGTCGACGAATCGCGCGACAGTTGCAACGACAACAATACCACTTCGAGTTGTCCGACCGTTGAAAACGATAATTCGGTCGGTGAGATTACGATTTCGGAGAATTTCACGAATGAAAACTCGGTGAATGAAAATTCGGGGGAAAACTCTGTGAACGAAAATTCCTTGAACGAAAAACAAAATGCCGATCGTTCGTTGACTTTGAAAAAAGACAAGGTAACTCTTACAATACCTCAGCACATTGCCGGACGAGACATTTCGTCTCTGACCGAAGAAACGCTACCTCGTACCGGGAAACGAATGTTAAAACCCAGATTCGGCGTTAAAGTACCTTACATTCACATGACCAGTCAGATAGTCACCCAAGACGAGATCGCCAAAGAGTTATTCGAACGATTTCAACAAAAATATCCAATAACCCGTCATGAAAACAAACCGGACAAATTATTTTCGATGAAATTAACGCATAGATTAGCTAATAAAATTTCTACGTTGAAAAATTCAGATGGGAAAACAAATGACAAATCTCCTGATAAAAGCTTAAAAAAACCGTCAATCGCTACAAAAGAATCGCCTCGAGAATTGCACAATAACAAATCGGACAAAGTTGATACTACAGGTAAATCTGAGGCTAAATCCGTGAAGTTAAAATCCCCGGGAAAAACTGAGATTACACCAATCAAAATTGATAGTTCAAACAATCAGTTGTCTAAAGCATCTGTAGATGTTAATAGTTCGCCACATATTGATCAGATAACCAACACCTTGCAAATTTTAGACCAGTCTGGTGATCAACAGGTGAACAATTTGTCTGAAGATAAGAACGTTGAAAAAATTAATTCCAATGAAGAATTAATTGCTATACTTGAGGATTTTGAAACTATTGAAACCCCTGATGCGAATGGAAATCCGAGTGAAAATCAACAACTCGGTAATGAGATAGTTATTCAAGTTCCAGCAGCACCAAAACTTGAGCCAAAACCAGAGGTGAAAAAGAAAATTATACGAAGCACAACTAGAACGAAAAGATCTAAACCTAAATTAGATCCAGAAATAGAAAGACAGATAGCTTTAAAACAGCTTCAAGAGGTTTCTAGGCCAAAGAGATTTGATTCTCATTTTGCTAAAAGAAAAGCAGAAAATGAAAAAAAAATATTGCCTAAAACTGAACTTGGTTCATCTCAAAAGCGTAAGAAAACAACACCTGATGATGTACCTGAAGTTAAAATAGCTATTGATCATTATATTAAGTCATACACTGATAAACGCCAATCTACCACTTCTAAAGTTGATTCAACGTCCAATGATGAGACTGTTAATGAAAATAACGAAGAAGTTGTTGAGCCTGAAATTAAAACTAATGATGTTACTAAAGCGAGAACCATGAGAGAAATTAATCGTCTTTTAGGTGACGAAGGAGCGATAAATATGATTTATTCTCTTGAAAAGAGAAGGTCTCCGGGTAATAATAACTCCAAGAACGTTCTTCCATCGACTCGGCGTAAGAAAAAAGACTTAATGTTAAAAACCAAATTAGTAAAAAATGCTATGCTTAAGATGAGTTCTCCAACTTGTCAATCTTTGTCAACCAACCGTCTTGGTCGGCGATCTGATGTATGTTCGCCATCTGTTTCACCCGATAGTAAATGTGCAAGAAAAACGTCTGTTGATTCTCAAGACTCTGACCAATCTATGAAATCTGCAGGTAATTTCTCAGGTAGAAAAGCGATTCCTGCAGACGAATCTAAAATTATTAGAAAACATTCATCTAGTAGTGAAGCATCTAGTGTTGGTGGTAGTCCAATAATTCCAATTCCTGGCAGTATACCTACTAACTCACCTGAAAAACATACACCTGTTAAAGCTTTGAGAGTATATACTAGGAAAAATAAAAATTCCGATGATCAATTATTGAAAACAGACGATCAGTCACCTAATGTAGTAAGCAAAGGAACAAATAAAAGTTTAAATAAAACTAAGAATTCAACATCTCAAAAAGTTAAAAAACAACCCGTTCAAGTATCGCCAAAATTGCCGAGTAAATAGATTTTTATTTGTAAACATAACTCTGATAGAGTTTAATTAATTGTATGGGATATTTTTGTTTATTTTAATAGGATTATCGGACATCATTAAACAAGAAGTTGATGAATCGGCATACAAAGAAATCACCATACGGCGATATGATGGGGTAGTTCATATTACATTAACACCAGTGTCAACTGCTATGAAAAATGCTATAAATATATCTGTGAGGACTAGTCATTACATAAAATAGAAGGTTATAACCTATAAGTGTTTTGTTTTATGTTTAAGGTGATGGAGGAGTTAATGAATGAATTGAAAGTTTTAGAAAATGATGATACTTGTAAAGTAGTTTTAATGTCTTCTGCTGGTAGAATATTTTGTCAAGGTTTAGACATTGTACCTCTTGTACACGATGATCCACAGAAATGTCAAGAAGCAGCTGTTGCAGTATCCTCAACTCTCAAGTAATTAAAATTTTTTTATTAATTCTGTTTCAGTATTAATCTTGCTATAAAAATTAACAAAGACTAGAATTAAAAATCCTGTAGACAATATCTAAAATAAACTTTCCCAGGTCACTGTGTATGGTAAATCTGTCTTATACCATAGTTTAACGTTTCTGTTTAAAGATGGTTGTATAATATTTACCATTACTTAATTTAGTTTTGTCCATATAATATGTATTCATATATTTACCAGAGACTATTTTATGTTCTCTCATATTTTATTACCTTAACTACTAGCTGAAGGAATTTGATACCAACTAGTTTTTTGATAAAAAAAATGCCCAACTTATGTCCATCATATAGATAAAAATATTTATGCGATAAGAAAACTAAAACACACATTTGAATTCATCATGAAATTAGAAATTTACTTGTGATTAGTAAGGTAACTTTTTTAATCTTAAGTTCTTATTTTCTTTTTAAATTTGATTTCAAAACTAAAATTTTAAGGATTTTAGATTCTGTGCCAAGGGAAGAAGCAAATGTTTTTACAATAATGTTCATTTTTCTATATTTTATTTCTACTTTTTTTTTTATATGTACATATTTTCTTATAGAAATACTTCTCCAAAAGTTTCGACCTGCAACTTCTGATATGGTATTTTCCTCTACATATGTAAAGAATACATATTTCAAAATTCTCAATTGTTTTCTCAAAATTTGGAAAAACTATCTATAATTTGATAAAAAAGACTCTGACACTATCATTTTTTAATCCAAACTTTTTGAAAATTTAAACATAGATAGACAATAATACAAAAAACATTTTAGCACAAGAAAATTTTGAAAATATGAAAAAAAAGTTTTCTAATACTTTTAATACTTTTTCTTATAAAATTTTTTTATTTTTAGCAAAATTTTATTTATTTATATTTATTGGATAAAAAGAAATAAACTAAACTATAGGTATTAAAGAATAGATATGTAAAGTAAAGCAAAAATAATTAAAGTAAACTATAGACAAGAAAACTGGATATACTTTGTACCATAGGAATTCTTCACTTCTCGGTCAAATACTTTTGATGGGAGTATTGAAAATTACAACTATCATTGTTCTTCATGTATTAACATACTTCGCTCACAATTGTATCATCATAGAAATGATTTATCATTTCTTTAAAATTCAACACTCCCACCAAGAGTATCTGACCTGAGGAGTGAAAAACACTCATGTAGTATGACCGACTTTCTTGTCTATACTTTTCATTAACTTTACTTTTTGATTAGTGGGTATACCAAATTGAGGAGGAAGGGAAGAAATCAAAAAAGTGGGTTGGTCAATCTAAAGTAAATTTCATAACAAATTCAAATATATTTTCAGATTTCCTATGGCATAAATAGTTTCATTGATATGAATAAAAAGTGTATACTTTTTAATAAAAAATAATTCTCGTTCATGAGCAATACTATGCGTGTCAACAGTGTAGTGTTTTACCCGCGCTGGAGCAAGTTTTCCCTCAGCATACTGTCTCTAAATGCATCTGCATAATTATGATGCACCGTATTCAATAAACAAAGTTATTCATTCACCGACTACTAATTTATGTTAAATGCTATAACAAATTATAATATACAATAACAATATAGCATACAGTCAAATTGGGACATTTTTTTTCTTATTATTGTTTTCTTTATTTATTAGATAAAAAAAAAGTTAAGGCAACAAAGCTGGACATACTTCACACCACTTCTTTACTCTTACGGTCAGATACTCGTAGTAAGTGTGTTGAAAATGACGACCATTATTTATCTTTATATTATTTATGTTCAGAATCGTCTTATTGAAGAAATGATTTATCATTTCTTTAAAATTTCACAAACCCATCAAGAGTATCTGATCCAACGTGCGAAGAATATTCGTAGTGTGAAGTATGTCTGACTTTCTTGCCTTTATTTTACTTAACTATTACTTTCCTTTACTTTTTTTTATTTAATAAATAAAAAATGAAAAAAAAAAAATAATGAAAAAGCGTACAAGCTATACACACGTATATTACATAAAAATTTCAAAAACATTGGAAATATTTTATAAGTTTATATTTCACACAATTTTGATTTATTGTTATTAAGACATGAAATTTTAAAATAATCTCACTCACATATTTCTAATTAACTTAGAAATCGTAAGTCAACTTTTATGTTTATAACTGGTTAAAGTTAATATTTTGACAGAATTCATTAAATTTACATAAAATTAAGTGCTTCTTCCAAAACATTTACAATTTAACTGGTTCAATCAATTTTCATTAAATTTGGTCTGTGGTTAGTTACCATTGGGAATATTTTAGTAATATTAATTTTTTTATGGACAAATAATTCAAAAGTTTACAGTTTTGATAAAAAAAAATCAGATTAAGTATGTATAAATTTACTAGGAATCATAGAAATAAATATTGCCATGATAGTTATTTAATTATAATTTCAAAACTTTCAAAACAACCAGTAATAAAAGTCTCATTTATTCATTTCAAACATAGTTAAGTAAAATAGAAATGTGTTTCATAATATCAGAAGTTGAATGTAATTTATTTTAAATACATATTTTTCAATATTTGGTATGAATTTTCTTGATATTAGAAAAAAATTTATAAAGTGATAAAATACTATATAATATTTGATTTTTTTATAAGCGAGTTTCGAAAGAATAAAGATATTAAAAAAATAAAGCAAAGCAAAGGCAAGAAGCCGAACTTCGCACCACGGATATTCTTTGCTTTTCGGATCAGATAATCTTGGTGGGTTTGTGGAATTTTAAAGAAACGATAAATCATTTCTTCAGTAAGACGATTCTGTATGAAGGAAGTTAATAATGTAAAGAACAATTACAGCCATCATTTTCAACACTTACCATAAGTATCTGACCCGAAAATCGAAGAATATCTGTGGTCAAAAGTATGACCGACTTTCTTGCCTTCACTTTACTTTGCTTTGCTTTACTTTACTTATTTTTTTATCTAATAAATATAGGAAAAAATATTCAATGAAAAAAAATTTGTTGGAAAAATGTCCAAAAATTTTTTTTTACATTTTCCAAACTTTCTTGCGCCAAAATCATTTATGTTATTGTCTATGATGTCTAAATTTTCATAAAGTTTGGATCAAAATATTAATGTTTCCGAGTCTTTTTTTGTCAAATATTAGGTAGTTTTTTCCTAAAAATATTGAAGAACGAGAAATTAAAAAAGCGGACATACTTCGCACGATGGATGTACTTCGCACGACAGGTGGTATTCTCTTGACGGGCGTATTATATTTTAAAGAAACGATAAATCATTTCTTCAGTAAAACGATTCTGAACGAAGGAA
>JAIPRM010001377.1:12913-32163 GCA_025469315.1 Stegophylla sp. TES_Ste_2020
TATACGAAAAAGTGTTTACAGAAAGAGAAAAAAAAATAAAAAAAAAATAAACATCATTGTAAAATCATAAGCTTCTTCACTTCGTTCAGAATCTAAAAATAACCTCTCTAAAGTACCAACTAGAGGAAAATCGGGTTTCAAAAAGTTAATGATCGAGATTTTTGAATAAGTAGATCCATACAAAAAACTGTTCACAGAAAAAAAATAAACATCATTATGAAAACACTAGCTTCTTCACTTCGTTCAGAATCTGAAAGAAAAAATGAATAAAATTTTTTGATTAAAAAAAAAAACAACAAAAGCATTTGATTATTTGAAGGAAACTTTGAACCATGAATTTGTGTCTATAGACCCAATTAAAAATATTTGAAAATCACTTTTGTTTTTTTAATAAAAATTTTTATTTATTCTCGCGTACGTTGATGATCAATCTAATGCAACGTGAACAAACCAACCTAAATATTACCTAATTGTAACAAATCCCATTCCTAACTTTTATTTTTATTAAGTAATATGAAGTTAAATACTATGATATGATCGTCATGAGTACCTTTTATATTATGTATTGATATTATAAAATATATAGAAATATAAAGAAACAATTATATGAAATACGTCAATCATTTCATTGAACAGTAGGAGATATCAAAAAATGTGATTCTATACAATTTATAGTAAATTAAATTTACTTTACAGTATGTAATATGAAAATTTACGATATTTCAAATAGTTAACGAACAATTTTGAAAAATACAATATTAGGTTAGAACTTTTAGTTGAAGTCGGGGTACGAGTTACACTCTTCTAAATGACCTGAACATTTTTTAGTTCATTTTAGATTCTGAACGAAGTGAAGAAGCTAGTGTTTTTACAATGAAGTTTATTTTATTATTTTTTTTCCTGTGAACATTTTTTCTTATGTATCTTCTTGTCCATAAGTCTCGATCAGTAACTTTTTGAAAACCAATTTTCCTCTAGTTGGTACTTTTAATAGAGGTCATTCTTTTAATTTCTCAATTCTTCATTATTTTTTTTTTTTTTTGAATAAATTATCCAAAATTTGACAAAAAAGACTCAAAAACCATCTTTTTTTGATTTAAACTTTATGAAAATTTAAACATATAAGAAATATAAGATAATAATATAAGAAAGATTTTGCCACAAGAAAATTTTGAAAATGTGAAAAAAAATTTGGACTTTTTTCTAACATTTTTTTCCCTTTATTTGATTTAAAAAAAGTAAAGTAAAGTAAAAGCGAGAAAGCCTGACATACTTCTATGTCAGGCTTTCTTGCTTTTACTTTACTTTTTATACATATTATACATACTAATTTTAGGGGGCGAGGCCAGATACATTTTAAAGTTGAAAATTAAGACACACAAGAAGAAACATAAGTCCATATACATATACAAAATAATTGATTTATATGTAAATCCATATAATTTCTATGTATATTTACACTAATTTTCGGTTTAATTTTGTAAGCTTTTTATGTAAATAACCTATGTACAATTTAATCAAGGTAATAAAAATTAAATTAAATCAATTATTATTTTTACAGGGATTTCATCACAGCCATAAGTAATTTTCCAAAATTACTTGTTGCTGGTGTAGATGGTGCAGCAGTCGGACTTGGTGCTACTATGCTAGTTCATTTTGATTTGGTTTTTGCTAGTGATAAAGCAACATTTGAAACTCCATATGCACGACTAGGTCATATTGCAGAAGGTGCTGCGACTACTATTCTGGGTAGACTCTTAGTTGCCGAAATGATTATGGGTAGTCAGAGATTAACTGCAGGACAAGCTCATTATTATGGATTGGTGACCAGAACTCTTTGGCCCGATCGATTCCACGACGAATTAATACCATTAGTAAAATCATTAGCTAGACAGTCATTACAGGTTAGTTTCATATTTAAATAAGCAAGTCTTTTTTTACATTATTTGTTCAAACTTAGTAATCAATATTAAAACACTAAATTCAGATTAATTAATCCTTACAAACATGATAAATTTACAAATTAGTCTCTGTACACAAGTTGGTACTTCTTAAGTAATTTAAGCATTTTTAGGCTTTATTTAAGTTTATATCTATAGGTGTGCACTCTGCTCTGTATGTTGTTCCATAAAACAACATTTCATATGCAGTATAATCTTGTCTATCCTTGTGCAAACATAAGTGACCATGTGGACAAGTACATTTAGTGTACGTTGAGTGATAGTCAGTTCTAATATATCCACAAAATTCTTTTGTGTTACAATCGTCCAACTGAAAAATATGTAAAATTTTAAAACATTTTAAGTTGATATTTTCAAAATATAGTTGTATTTATTACCTTTTTACATTTAAATTCATCTTTTAGGTAATTTGTATCGGTGTCATTATGATAATCTTGTTCGTGTGTTATCAATTCCCATGTCGTGTGATGTGGGCATTTACAGTTTGCTTGAGCTTTAATATTGTTGTCCTTTTTACTTTTAATAATTGTCATAGATCCATCATATTTCATTGTGCAGTCAGGTAGTTCATTTATTGGTTCACAAAACTAAAGTTAAAATTGATAAATTTTAATTACTTTCATATGTTTTTTTTGTATTAAAATATTTGTTCAGTTAAAACCTTAAGCTGTGATCGATTGTCTAAAGGCATTGTATGATTATCGTCAGTGCTCCATTGCCATGGACATTCTTCACGTTTTGGACATTTACATAATCTTTCGATTTGAGATGGAAACCAAAACCTTAAGTGAACTATATTACACACATTATACTGTTCGCAAGTTCCTAAATCTCGTTCACTTTTTGCCTTTATTTAAAGAATAAACAATTTTTTGAACAAGCTGAACTGTATTTTATTATTTTATATCATATATTCACCTGTCCAGGGTATATAAACACTGCATTATCTTTTGTTAAAGTAGATATTGGTATACTATATACATTGACTAATGTCATCAAGCAATATAATGCAACATAATTAATCCACATGATTGTCTAAAAAAATAAAATAGTACATTTTTCAAGAATATTAGCCTGTAAAAATGTTATAATTTTTGTGTTTCATCTTAAGCTAATAATTGATTGATAATTAATATACAATATTTTTCTGCTTTTAGGCCATGAAAACTTCTAAAGCTCTTCAAAAACAAGAAACCAAAGAAAAATTGGCCAATGCATTAGAAAAAGAAACACATATCTTAGTACAACAATGGACTGGAGATGAATGTCAACAAAATTTTCAAGCATACTTAAAAGACGTAGTTGATAATATTCAAACCTAATACTTATGTATTAGTAATTTAGTGTTCACCGCGAAGCCTCAAAAGTTAATATTTTTATGAGGTTTTTATGATAATATTTACACGCTACTTGTTAAATCGAAAACACTTTTAATAATTTTTGTTTTAACTTGGTAGTCAATATTTTAACTTTAGAGAATTTAGTATAACTTTTATACTTGAGAGTTGTAATTAATTTTAAGTAGGTATTTTGGTTAGATTTTTAGTTGGTAAGTATTTACTCAATAATGGGACATTTATTTTTTAGTTCATCATTGGCATTTACAGATATAGAAAATAATCACAGAAAGCTTTATTACTTATTGGCATTTTATTTGCGAGCACTGTCCCACATCATTTTTTTTTTATAGTATTTGATTACTATAATTTTTTTATTGACAAAAAATTAATTTTACTTCTCCTATTTTATTTAGGTGTGTTTGTTTAAATGTTTAAGTTTTGACTACTTTAGTATAATATAATTTATTATATTTTACGCAAATTTATTTATTGTTATACTATCCTGTTCTATATATATTAACATATTAGTGACGTTTTGTGAAAATCAACGCAATATATTATTAATTTTGATATAGATTTAAATTATATTGCAAGAAAATCTCATATTTTTTTTTCTTTCTAAATTCTTAATTATTTTATTTTATATAAAATGAGATGTGCAGTTATAATTGAAATTTAATTTCATTATTGTTGATTTGATATCTCCCTAAGTTTATTGACTGGAATTAATAGAGTAACATTAAAATTAAATTTGAATTGTTATATGTTAATTTTTCATGTTGCTAGTTTTATGATGTTAGTTAATAAATAGCTAAAAAAAAATTGTTCTAATAAATAAATTCCGCCTGTAATTTCATACAATTAAATATAATGATGTATTTTTAATTTTAATCTCAGCAAGAGGTATATTGATATGAATACATTGTATTTTTTGATTAAGTACAAGCTAAAGATATCATTATATCATTAACTAAATATTTGAGACTAATATTAATTTAATATGATCATTATTATTATTATTTTTTTTTTATTTAGATTGTTTTTCATATATTTAATCTTTAGAATTTAATTGTGCATATTACATATTATTTATGTGTTAATAATTTAAGCAATGATCACTATTTTGTGTTAAATATTGAATCATAATAATAAAACTGGGTGGAAATTGTATTTATATGAAATGTCTATTTTTGTTAATAGAAAAAAGAATAAATTGTTTTTTAAAACTTATAAATAAAAAATTAGATCACTAAAAAATGATACATTGTGTATATTCCATAGGAATGACATATATTATTAACATTTGTATTCTTGAAAGTAAAATCTATTTTTAAGTGTAAGTTATATCCATTTCAAAAAGAAAGATTTGTTTTTTTATAAATTCATACTACCAAAATAATAAAATAAGTATCATATTGTAATGCCTTAAATTGTATTTCTTAACCTTATAGTTTCAACCAATTGATATTTGTATATTATTTACTTATCAATATTAACCACATAAATATCTTTAAAAATAGTACTTCACAATTTATTCAGACTAGGGGACATAGTTGTACATAAGTCTTGCATTAAGTCCAGTATTTGTGATACAAAGATGTTTTTCAAAAAAGTACCGATCTAACTAAACATTTAAAATAACTTTTTCTAGATAAAAAGTATGATATACGTATTTTATAGGTGTACAATTAGTGGCAGTTCATAATTCCAAATCGCAATCAATGCACAAAATACGAAACTTATTTTATTTGTTCTCTTTTACTAAAGATAATATTTCTACACCACAATGATCTTCAGCATTTGGTTGGTTACATGTGTGACACGCCACTATATGTAATTAATACATGAGCATTATTGTCTTCTGCATAATTATAGTTTACTAAATCTATTATTTTGTGTAGTTTATATATTTATATAATTTTGAATACTTTGTAAGATTATTAGGGTGTCTCAGTACAATTTGACAAATACAATAACTTTTGTTATATTAATAATTTTTTTTTTTTTAATTATTACATTATAACGCTACAGCAATAATGTATAATTTATTCTTTTTTTAAAGGCCCAATGTTTATACTACAGTTTTAGATAAAAATCAAAATAGCCATTGTAAACCTTATTTTTAGAAAAATATTGGTACTTAAATCTCTAATAAAGGTATTAGTTCATTATCCACAATTTTTTTAAATTAACGAATAATTTAATAATATTGTTCAATAAATTATAATATTACCATTATTAAAACTTACCTTTTTGACAAAATTATTTAATTATTTGCAAACTTAAATAATCATAGAAAATGATCATATTAACGTTTATTTGAGATTTAAACACTAATATTTCTCTAAAAATCAGATTCCCAAAATGGCAATTTTGAAAATTTGGGTTCTAAAGGAACTCTATTAACATCAGTCTTGAGGTCAGAGCCCAGATGAATAATTGAAAAAATGGCTAAACAAAAAAGTTAAAAAGATGTATGAATTATATTATGTACGCATTGTTTTTTTTTTGGCATTTTATAAAATTATTTGACGTTTTAAGCATACATAATCTGTATACTCTGTATAAAAAAAGCTAAGTGAATAAAAAACATAAAAATAACTGCTTTAAAATGAATGATATACGTAAGCAGAATCTAAGTAAATGACCTGGTAAAATGCATTTAATATTAATTAATCTAAATTAGTAATCAATATTTATTATTTATACTGAAATTAATCTAAATTTGGTTTACTCAATCTGAGACAAATGTATTCATTTAAATATGGTCCACATTATTTATTAATTTATTAATTATAAGTCAAATACTACATAGTGTTGTAGACTGAATGTTCTGGCCAAATAAAATTAATTTTAGTTAAAATAATTTCTACAATAAATAAAAAAATAAAAAATTTAATTTCAAATTTGGATTAATTAATATTTTACACATTAGGCCATTACCGTGCATAGATTCTATTTTCTATCACAAGGCATTACGGCAATCCATGAGTCATCTGTGTCACATTATGTGTTTATACTGTTGTCTTTGGTAGGTTATATTTTGTGTTTGACAGTTATTTGGGGGACGGATTATCGGAGGTATCGAGGTTCCACTATAGTATAATTTACAATCAATAAAACATATACTCTAATGTAATAGTTTTATTGAAATAAGAAGGAATAATTGCGAAAATTAGTATACTAAGTCATATAAAACTGCATCGATATCTGACTGTTGGAAATACACTTAAATTTAAATAAAACTTAACGTATAAGAATAAAATCAATACTTAAATAATAAAAAATGAATACCTAGTTCAAGGATAAAGATGAATATATTAAACTTTTAAAACATAGGCGCAACTAGGTGGGGGCTTAGGGGGGCTAAGCCCCCTCAAAACCACTCATAGCCCCCCTAGATTTTTTGAAAATTGCCAAAGGTTTAATGTATTTTGCAGGGGCTAAATCAATAAATAATCATTTTAGCCCCCCCAAATATTTTGTCCTAGTTGCGCTTATGTTTTAAAACCAACCTACAGTGAAAGAAGATCAAATGTATTGAGCAGGAATTGTATTAGAAAATATGAAGTTCTATGTCATATTGTATACTTCATGTTTTAATTAGTTTGTATACCTTCTTAAATGTATAACAACTACATATTATTTTGTTGTTTAATGACAAGTTAATAATCCACTCTAACACTTGAGAATAAAAGATTGAAACCAATAACACAATTTAAGTCCAAATGATTTGATTTGCTACATATTTTGCACATTAAATTTAATGTAAAAGTATGTACCAAATGAATAACTATCGTGACATTGGCTCTTATTATCCAAGTATAAATTAGTATATTCATGCATTTATAACTGTGACATGTTTTTTTTTTGTTTTGTTTAATGCGGGGAAGATTAAAAGAATGTGTGATTTAACTTTTTTATTTAATTATAAGTGAAAGGTACTGTGTATACTAAGGTATAAATAAAAAATCACAAAGGCCAGAGTATTATAAAATTTAATGATAACTACTAGTTTCAGCTTAAGCCATCTTCAGGTCACATAAATAATTAATAAATAAACAAAACATAAAACATACAAAAATTGACCAGAACAAAATATAAATGACAAACAATTAAGTACAAAAATGATATGGTAAGAAACAATTAATTAGAAAAGTGATTAACAGAATGATATTGATAATATTTTATGAATTAAAATGCCTAATTATATTTTTATTTTAATTGAATAACTTTATGATAAATGGGATTTAAATATAAAATAACAATTTGTGAACAATACAACTATTAAAAACAAAAATTATTTTATGCATTTTATTTATGTCTAGGTTTATACCTACTTATTATACAGAATTTAATAATTTTAATTAATAATGAAAACCATCAATAAAAAATACTAAACCATATATTTCACAAACAGTCTGCCTATCTGCACAGGTGATTCGGTTTTCTGTAAAAGTCTCGACTGAATTTTGATTGGTATCAAAAGCCAGTTTTAAATGGAACCTATGCTTTCAATATTATTTAGGCACTGTAAATACGAAAAAGCGTGGAATTGAACGATATTATAAAAATAATAATAATAACAACATAATGATGTCATGTGAACAAATAATAATAAGACCGAAATTATTAGCAAATAGACGTCAATTATTATTGTTTTTAATTTTGTTTTAGACAATTATTATAACATAATTTGAGTAGTACTTACCGGTAGGCGAGGCAAATAGCGATTAAAAAATAATAATTAACAACAATTATTCGGCACCTGTAAGCTAGTCAGAGGCCACAGTCAAGTGCAATGACTGCAATGCGCATCATCAATCATACCGGGTCATAAAATATCATGTCAAAAAAAAAAAAAAAAAAACCATCTTTACATAAACGTTATCTAATAATATAATAATGTTATGTACATTTAAATAATAAAATAAAGCATAGGTATAACCATAGACCTTATACTGTATAATAAGCTGGTCTATGGGTATAACACTTCTTTTGTTCCGTGTTACAACGATGGTAAACAATAATATTATACCGTTGGAGTGTTATCTCGACTTCAAAGAAGTTTCTTCGGAGAGCTGATGTCCGTGATCTCGACCAAGGTGATTGTGTCCCCGCGCCTGGATCTCAACCGCGGTTATCGATCGTCGGTCATCTCAAGACTGTGATCTAGACACAGGTGTACCAAGGAACACCACACAATGATCTCGATCGCGGAGCGCGCGCGGCTATTATTATCCGTTGTTTTCATCTTCTTCATTTCACAATGATTTCGGTGGCGCCATCTGTATTCTCTGTGTAAACTCTATTTTGTAAAAGGACGAAATCGTTTTTAGTCATATAGCCAAGTACTTAATAATTAAGTTTAAATGGCCGCAAGATTTATTTGAACTTGTTTTTTTTTTTTCATACGTTTTGCCGTATTCTAATTGAATAATGCGCAGCTCTAGTTTAATTGATTTAAGAAATGCGCAGTTGTAATTTATATAACTTATAATATTACATAGGTTCATAGGGTACTGTCAGAATAGTCTATACTCCATACATAGCAAGCACGGACTATTTCAAAGTCAATCTTGTCAATATTTTTTATTTTTTAGTTAATATAATCAAATTTTCTCCGCTGAGAAAATTCGATATCATCGTTATACCCAATATACTCAATAATTACTGAAAAAAAATTACTAAAATTATTAAAGTCGATCATCAAAAGAAAAATTTGTTCCAAGTAGTGTCTGTCAAAAAAAGTTTGAACACTCCTGCTCTATATCATGATCTTCCACCTTTTTGACTCTCAACCAATATATTTTACTATTATTTTTTCAAAACCCATGTTAACTTTGTTAGTGATATACAGCCAGTGGCTATTTTTTTTATTTTTTTTTTTTGATAATTCATTTTGCTCACTTTAGATTTTGTGGTGCGAAGCGAAGAAGCTAGTGTTTTTACAATGATGTTTATTTTATTTTTCCTGTAAAAACTTTTTCGTATGGAAATTCTTATTCAAAAGTTTTGACCACAAATTTTTTGAAACCAGATTTGCCTCTTGATGGTACTTTAGAGAGGTAATTTTTCTCAGTTCTCAATTGTTTTTTCAAAATTTGGGAAAACTATCCAAAATTTGACTCAAAAAATAATCTTTTTTTTAATCCAAATTTTATAAAAATTCAAACATAGATAAACAATACTATGAGAAATATTTTGGCGCAATTTTTTTCTAACAATTTATTTTTCATTAATTTGTTTTCGTTTTATTTATTTATTGGATAAAAGAATTGAAGTAAAGTAAAGTAAAGATAAGCGTATCTATAAGAGTATCTGACTTGAGGAGTGAAGAGTACTCGTGTTGCGAAGTATGTCCCCGGCTTACTTGTCTATACTTTGCTTAATCTTTGTTTTACTTTACTTTGCTTTATTTTACTTTACTTCACTTCATTTTAAATAATTAATTTTTTATTAATACACGTTTTCGTACAGAAATACTCGTCCAAAAGTTTTGACCAGCAACTTTTTGAATCAGAATTCAGTTCTATATGCTACTTTAGACGGGTCATTTCTCGTAACTCCCAAAAGTTGGGAAAAACTCTCCAAAAACCCACTTTGTGCCACTAGCATGTATAGTGATTACGTCTTTAAACAGAAAGTTCCTTATAATAGTTGTTCTATTTCATTACCAAAGAAATACATTTTGTTTATTATTTAAATTTGGTAATTTTTTTGGACCATATTTTTATTTTTTAAATCTGGCTTTCTTACTGTAGCAAGACCAGGTTTACACGCACTCAATTTAAATTTAGTAGTAGATAAGCACTAAAAAGTTGAAAAATATAAATGCAATTGATGACGTTTACAAATTCTGAGCGAAGCAACACCGCGGCAACTATGATGGATGAAAGAACACGCGGCAAATATGGACAGTATTTGGTGGACATTTTAGTTTGCATTAGAAATTTTCCTTTTGTTGTCATTTTTATGCAAATTCGTTAGTCAGGGATTCGATTTTCGTCCGTAGAAATATTATTCTTTATAAATAATAAAAGCTTTTTGACTCACACTTTTGTTACTACTTACTTAAGGTTTTTCATTGAATATAATTTTAGAATAGTAAAAAAATGGTTGTAATTTTTCTGAATTATGTTTTGTTAAGTGATAAAAATTAATGTCTATCATGTAAACCTAAAAAAAAAAAAAATGTCCCATAAACATTATTGGCATAGCTGTTAACCTTGTTAGTTTCGCAAATTCCTACAATATTATATAATATAGGTACGATTAATAAAATATAAAAATAGATACATAATGAGAATTACGTTACTTAAATTACATGTACTTATTTCTATGTGAGAAACCCAAATCGTATTTTTTAAGTGTGGACGAAACAAAATTTGACGAAAACCCAAAGATTAATTTTGGCAAAAACAAGTCTTCTCATTTGGGGTAGATAAATATTACAGGTCAATGATGAACAAGGTTGAAGGCCAATGGTCTGCTAACAATTTAATTAGGTACCTCCATCACAGTTTTATTTTAAGTTCTAGTTAAAAACGTGCTTTTTAGAAAGATTCATGAAAAAATGCAATGTGTGAATAACTCATGTAAACAGGAACAAGATAAACAAATTAATTACATTTATTTATAAGAATTTATTTGTGGTAGTTCGGTTCATAGCAAACAAAATATTTCACATAAAACTTGTTGTTCTTATAATTTAAAATTTACTTTTATCTTGTCTGCTATGATATATGATATTTAAATAATAGACAATGTAACACAAAACTATAATATTTTGACAATAGGTTTTTTTTTTTAACGAAATTTGGCCTGTCTAAATAGTAGATAAGTGTTTGGAAGGCCTAATTTTAAACCTAAAATTACTTCTCTGATAGTGAATATCGCTCTGGTTTACGTAAAACTTGTTGATAAATATATCAACAGACATTAAAAATATTAAACATGGTGAAGTAATGAACGACATGAAGTTTGTAATTTAGGTAATAGGTACTAATACGTTTAGATGTGGGTACAGCTAATAATATTATAATGTTATTATTACTGTTCGAATAAATTTGCACAAAACATTTTTATGCATAAGTAGATTAGTGGTGGAACTAGGATATTAGATTTTGAGAGGAGCGTAGAAGCTAGTGTTTTGATTATGGTGTTTATTTTTATTTTTTATTTTTTCTATGTGCACACATTTTCGTGTAGAAATACTTATCCAAAAGTTTTGACCAGCAACTTACAGAATTAAAATTTGCTTCTAGATGGTTTTTCTAAGAAGTTGTTCTTCGATATTCTTAGTAGTTTTCTCAAAATGTGGGAAAAAATTCCCAAAATTTAACAAAAAATACATGGAAACTATATTTTTATAATCCAAAATTTATGAAAATAGACACTAGACAATAATATGAGAAATATTTGGCACAAGAAAATTAGATTTGGAATTAGAACATAATTACTCAGATTCTTATAGTAATTTTTTGTATCTCACCTGCCATTTATCAGAACCTTTAAATTTTTTACCTATTTTAATTGTTATCCGAAATTGAAATAAATTTGTGAGATAAATTGATGCATGGTAAAAACTTCGATTACATAAAACGAAAATATGCTTGAAGTTTCATCTTAAATATTTGTTAGTTTCAAAGTATTTATTTTGACTTTTGCCTTTAAGGGTCGCAAATCAAATTTTGATTTCATTATAAAGTAACGCGTTAAGTTATTTAGTTAAAAGTAACAGTGTTTGCGGAAGCAATTTTAGCCTGTATAAGCTCTGTCGTATGTGCAGCTGTGATAATTTATTCTATTTTATTTCCTGTGTATGAACTGTGAGTGAATTAAAACAACCAGAATAACTTGTTTTACTTATTGATAATTTGTGTTTTCGTCGATTCTAATAGTACTGGTAAAGTACGCTAAAATGTACAAATTAGTTTTGAGCCTACTGCAGTAAATTATTAATTTTAGATTCTGAATGAAGTGAAGAAGCTAGTGTTTTTACAATGATGTTTATTTTTTTTTTATTTTTTTTTCTGTGTACAACTGTTCGTATAGAAATACTTGTCCAAAAGTTTCGATCAATAACTTTTTGAAACCCGATTCGCCTCTAGATTGTACTTTAGAGAGATCATTTTTTGAATTTCTCAATTCTTCAATGTTTTTTAGGAAAAAACTACACAAAATTTGACAAAAACGACTCGAAAACCATCATTTTTTGATCAGAATTTTATGAAAATTTAAACATAGATAGAAAATTCTATAAAAAAGATTTTGGCGCAAGAAAATTTTGAAAATGTGAAAAAAAATTTTGGACATTTTTTGAACATTTTTTTTTTCTTATATTTTTAACTTTCTTCGTTCAGAATCGTTTTACTAAAGAAATGATTTATCGTTTCTTTAAAATTTAATATACCCGTCAAGAGAATACCAACCGTCGTGCGAAGTACACCCATCGTGCGAAGTATGTCCGGGTTTCAAAAAGTTATTGATCGAAACTTTTGGACAAGTATTTCTATACGAAAAAGTGTTAACAGAAAAAAAAAGAAAAAAAAAAAAAATTTCTTTAAAGTACAACTTGTGTGATTTATAGCCTAAAAAATTATTGTATGATACTTTAGAACAAATATTTCAATACGAAAAAATAAACATCATTGTAAAAACACTAGCTTCTTCACTTTGTTCAGAATCTAAAAAATTGAAAAATTAAGAAATTGAAAAAATTACCTCTCTAAAGTACCAACTAGAAGTAAATCCGGTTTTAAAAAGTAACTGATCGAAACTTTTGGACAAGTAAATCTATACGAAAAAGTGTGTATAGAAAAAAAATAAACATCATTGTAAAAACACTAGCTTCTTCATTTCGTTCAGAATTAAAAATTTCAAATAAAGAACAATAAAAAACGTAATTTTATTTATCATACAAGTTTAGATTTTAAAAAAACCAGGGACGTAATTTATTGTTTTTAACGATAAAATTTATATTTCAGAGCACTCCATTTTGAACTCGAGGCCCAAAAAAACCCATGATACACCTAATGGTATTCTCAAACTCATTTTTGGGAACATGTCGTTTAAACGTGACGTGTGTACCGTCGCAGAACTGGCGTATTATTCGTACGGAAAAGTCGACAGAGGGTCGTGTACGATACTGGGTCGTAGGACGTATTGCAGAAAATTGATTTAAAAGTCTGCGGCAAATGCAATGACTGAATGACCTGATCGGTGGTTGGACGAGGAATGGTAAATGAACACGAATACTGCGTCTAATAGGACGTCCAAAAACTTGAGATTTTTTTAATATTTTAATTATGTTTTTAAAGTACCGACTTCCATGCCATTTGAATTATCTATTGAAAACCTATTACATCATATTATGTATTGATCTCAGTACTTTCCTACGTGAAAAATTGTTGACGTTATAGGAAAAAAACATCTTTGTTGATCCATTAACTTTTTCGCTTCACTCTGCAGAACCTAAAATTCATATTTTTTTTTTTTGTAAATTTCACACAAATTTCTACCAGAGCTTTTTGGTAACCTGGCTCTGACGCTGTTGGTATGGCCCAACTAATATTCTTTGTCACGGCCGTACTATTTTTTCCCAGGTAGTTTGGGGGGTATTGGTATAAAAAAAGATACTTTTGAGGGCAACTGATATATGCCCTATAAACTGAAGCTATACTCAAAATCGTTTTACTCAAGATATTGTTTATCGTATCTTTAAATTCAACATACCAATCAAGACATCTCACCCATTTTTTCTTTTTTTTTCAATGGACCCCCTCCGAAATAAATTCCTGGCTACGTCTCAGAAAGTAAGTACTTAGAGCAATACGATTAGTGACGAATCGACTGGTGTTCGATGTTCGAATAGTCGAAAAAATAAATAAACCACAAACTAGATCTAGTCCAGTGCTAACTCAATCGTATTGCTTAAGTATACATCGAATGCTCGTACACCTATTCGTGATAACTGATAAGGATTCGACACCGCCCTCGCCCAGTTAACGTCATTAGGTATTTGCAAAATATGAATAATTTCGTTGAAAATTAAAAAAATAATTATATAGGTATGTGCATTATGCTATACACAAGCTTTTTAATAACTTTCGATGAAAATATCAAATCAAATTGTTGGACCAGGGAAAAATGTTCAGTACTTTGAAATAATAAGTCAACGGAGATTGTAAGATTGCAACCTTGCACAAAAATGAATATTTTTATTAAATAGACAAAGTAAAAGTTGTAACTCACTCACTCAGAAGTGTTTTTTTTTTTTTTTAAATACCTACACCAAATAGCTTTAGATTCAATTCGAAGCATTCTTTGAATTACTCGCGAAAAGTATAAGATAATTTTTTTATTATAGTATATTACGTATGTGGATGCCTCCGGCGGCCTGTCCGTGATAATAATTTTACCGATGACCTGGTGACAGTATGCATTCGGCCGCGAAGAATATGTTTTTTATTTAAAGTTACATAATATTGTGATCATTGAAAAGACGAATATTACGGTATACACAATATCTATAGTATCTACGATGTATTCAGCTGAAAAAATTGAATTTTAGTTAATTATAACAAACATCCAATTGGCAATAATAATAACTGTATAATGTACACAGTATGACACATTTTGTAATAATTTACATAATCCATTATATGAGAATAAAACAAAAACCAACTTAAATGAAATATTGTCATTAACCACTAGTACTACGTATAAACTGATCTATGAATAAAAATTGAAAATATTTTCGTTTAGATAAGCTTTAAAATTGTATTAAACGGTGTAACTTAACAAAAAATTTAAGTATTATTCTAGTTAATGCAATCTGTCACTGAATCGTCTGGACTGTACTATATTGTTCAAAATGGGTGTAAACATTTCAAGTTTCTAGTAGGTATCATTATTTAAGTTTATGCTTATTTAAGTTAGCTAAATTTTGGCGATAAAAGTTTGTCCATCGTTACTTTACTCCTCGGATATAGTAAATAATAGTAGAAATTGGTGACAGAACGCTTATTTTCAAATTAACACATGTTTAATTTTAACAATAACTGCAGAAACTAGCATTTTGAGGTAATAGATTTTGTGTTAGCAAATTTTATTTTAACTCATACTTACTGCAGACTTAAATCGTGCCAAATTATTATCACTTAACAGGTATACCTAACATTATTGTTATTAAATAATGTGTATTTTTTCTTATTTTCAATTCGTTACGTTTAGTCTTGTAATCTATACGTTTTTAACAAATTTTGATATTTTAATTTAATCAAATCTTTATCCGTCAATACTTTGATTTAATAATATCCGAATGTATTTATTTTTTCATACAAATATAGAAATAAAACGTCGTGATAATTTAATAATTTTTATTCAACCGTGAGCTGTTTGTAGACTGTTATTGTATTATATTATAATCTAATCATTATAGCTGATCTGTTCAAAGACAATATAAAGTAGTTATATATATAACATAAAGTACAATGTAGGTATTGATACGGTCTGGTTAATGCCTGCCTACTGTTTTTTTTTTTTTTTTTTAATTTTTAATCTTAAAATCTGTTTTACTTACCATGCGAGTCGTCATAATTTGTTACATTTTTGTAACGACTGTCACGCTGTAATGCGGAATCTAAAAACTCCGCCATTCACCATACCTACTTGGTGGTTAATATTATATGTCTACAGAATATGATTCGTGAATGTAGGAATGTAGGATAACACGTTAATGACACAATATTGTCGGTCGAAAATCATAGGGAAATAAGTGTATAAGTAACCTTTATGGTTACAGAGATGGTTTAAATACCGTCTGGCAATTAAAAAGCAGTTCAAAATAAATTTAAAAAACTCTTTTTAAGTGAATTTCTTTTCTTTTTTTTTTTATGGTTTTAAAATAATGTAGGTATTCACATTTATATTATTGCGTATAAAACGCACGAAAATACATTTATCAGTGCGTTATTTCAGACTCTACTCGACCTCGCCTGCAATTTTATTGTGTTGTATACCTAAACACAATTTATTTTATTCGCCGTTTTCTACAGAGGTGTAAGCTGGTTTGAACATCGGGGGGGGGGTGATAAAAGTTCTCGAAAACCTAAAGAATCCTCCTCTCCCCTTTCGATAGCAATAATTATCGAAAAAATTAAAATTAAATAAACTTCAACAGGTAATGCTAGTGGGAATAACATAAAATATGTTGATAATGGCAGTAAAATATAGACGTTCAAAAATTAATTTTACCGCCTAGAGCCTACTGGAAAAATACTGTTATCCCACGGGTTCTTAAAATATGTGTTCACCGTAAATAATTAAACAGAAACTTTAAGTAATATTATTGATTTATATCACCTTGTATATTGTTCATTATTTTATGTACTTATTAGTGTCATTAGCTGATTCATTTATTTGTACGAGCACGTGTCACCGACAATGCCATAATCGTAATGGTTCTCAAAATCATTGTCTCAACATCATAATCTTCATCATTATCGTTACTCAATTCCCTTCCCACTTACTTTGTCGTGGTTTCCTTGACCAACACTTGTGAGTTGTGACGCCCCTCGGAGCCCCAATGTATATTTTGAGTAGGATTGCACACTATATAGTATTATATATTATTGTATAAACTATACAGTATTTGATATTTATAATTAATATTGTATTTTTTGATCAGTGGCGAATCTACGGGGGTTGATATGGGGGTCACATGCCTCTTGTGGGTTAAAAAAGGGTTTTTTGCGTAAATCACCACTTGTGGCTTATGACTGATTATTCTCGGTTAAGGCGATACTCGTCATGTTATTGTAACATTATAGTGACTAGTAAGTTTTCAGTAAGTTCAACATGGCGAACGGGATTTCGAGCGGCCAGATGAGGTCTCCATTTTGGGTTTTATTGAGAATTAAGGTGTTTTTTTTTCAATTCTGTTGGCTTATATTTTAGCATTGGACCTAAGAAAAGATTTTCCCATAGTGTCAGCTTCCTACTCTGAACTTTACGAACAATAAAAACCTGTTTTCAAAAATATTAAAACATTAAAACCCGTAAAATCGGATTAGTACAATTTGTTTGCCTTTTTAGTGTAAACACTATATTTTTTTTTTCAACTAATACATCCTCTTATATCATAAAAACAAATAAAAAGTTCAATCTTTGAACTCGGGGGATAAAACACGTGTGGCCGTACAAAATGAGAGGTGATTAGACCGATATTGTGAACATCTTAGATATTATCGTTGATTCTCGATGTACAGTATGTAAATTAATTGGAAATTCAGTAGTTATTACTCCTTATATAATGCAGATATTGAAGTTCCGTTTTTTTTTTAAGTATAATATGTGACTTATAGCCCATCTTTTACCATGGTTAAAAAAAAATCCAAAATTCAAAACCACCAAAAAAAAATTTTTGAAAAATTTCGAAAATAGCCACTTTGTAGAATTACTTTTAAGTTACTCAGGAAAAAAAAACAATTTTGAAATCGGTTGAATTTTGAATGAATGAGAGCATTTTATTTTTCAAAAAACACGGCAAATTGTAAAATTGTATAATTTTTAGCTTTTAAATTGATAACTAATAATATGATATTAGGTAATGAAGTACACAAAACTCATTAATATTTTTTGTAAATTTTTGTTTATTTTTATAAATGTTTAAAATGCCCCCCCCCCCCAATGACTGCTATACAGAACTCAATTTTATACAACCATGATCTTTGTAATGAAATTATGCATGTAATTTGCTGTTTTTTAAAAAATAAAATGCTTTCATTCATTAAAAATTTATCCTTAACTGGATGTTATTCGTATTTCTTAAGTAAGACATATGGAACTTCTTCAAGTATGAAACAATGAACTTTGATGATTATTTTTTCTTCATTCAATGTATAAAATTTTGACTTAACGAATAAAAGCGTAAAATACATATTTTTTAAATGGGATGAATCATTTTCAATATAACAACTCATAACCAGGTTTGCAAAAGGTGAACATTTTTTATTACATATACATTTCAATATCATCGTTCTTGTATTACTAACATTTGATCAAATTTCAATTTACCCGGCGGACAAAAGTAAAAAATACATTTACCCGAATGTTTGTTTACGTTTAAGTTACGGCCAGTGGAGTAGTCTAAATTTGCTGAAGGTTTGTCCTGAAAATAATTAATTATTTATTAGTATTTAATTATTGTTGATATAAATGGAACTAGTCTTTACAGAGTGCTTATATTGAAAACAACAATAACCCCCTTGGATAACATTTATTTTAAATATGGTTTATCGGGATGACTAGAGACGACATTTGTAGGAGATATTTTAATTTATGGAATTCAACCAGTGTAATTTGATCAAAAAATCTTATACATATTTTACTATTTTACATAAAACTTTTAAAATTAAAAAGAATTAAATTTTAGAAATTAAAAAAATTGAGTTTCAGTAATAAATTCTTATTGTCTACATTTCCCCCCTCATTTATATGAGAAAAAAATGTTGAAAAAAAATGTCCAATTTTTTTCAGTTTTTCAAAATTTTCTTGCAATAATAATTTTTCACATTATTGTCTATTTATGTTTAAATTTTCATAAAGTTAAGATTGATAAAAAATAGTTTCTGAATCTTTTTTGTCAAATTTTGGATTGATTTTTCCAAATTTTGAGAAAACAATTGAGAATTTCGAAAAATAACCTCTTTAAATTATCATCTAGAGGCAAATCTGGTTTCTTAGTGCTGATTCAGACTTTTTGTCAATTATTTTCATACAAAAGAGCATTTAAAGAAAAGAAAAAAAAGCCGGACAACTTCGCACGATGGGTGTACTTCGCACGACGGGTGGTATTCTCTTGACGGGCGTATTAAATTTTAAAGAAACGATAAATCATTTTTTCAGTAAAACGATTCTGAACGAAGGAAGTTAATAATATAAG
>JAIPRM010001378.1:0-38643 GCA_025469315.1 Stegophylla sp. TES_Ste_2020
TGGACATTTTTCTAACATTTTTTTTCTCATTTATTTTTTATATTATTAACTTCCCTCGTTCAGAATCGTTTTATTGAAGAAATGATTTATCGTTTCTTTAAAATTAAATACACCCGTCAAGAGAATCACACCCGTCGTGCGAAGAACACCAATCGTGCGAAGTATGTCCGGCTTTTTTCATATATATATATATATATGTGAGATATTTAATTACTATTTAATTTATTACTTTTCTTTTGTCACTAAATCATTAATTTACCAAATCCATTAACTTGTTAGTGTGTACATTTTCTATCAACTGCATACAATAAGTACGTGGAATACGTAATTATTTTAATTATATATATAATTAATTAAAACCCCATTTAATCTAAATATTCGTTAACTCATTAAAAAAAAAAAAAACAAAAAAAAAACAAATGAGAAATCTTAAATCATTTTAATATTGAACTACACATTGCTGGTAGGTATTAAAAAATAAAAGAAGAAGGTATAAATAGTATTTAATTAATCTAAAACTAAACTCTAAATTAATCTAACGTGAAGAACATTAATCTATTGTGATATCGGAGACTCGATTTCCGATGTTTATATTTCTGAATTTTAATTTAATAACTTCCACTAAAAATTCTTTGACCAATATTATTTTAATATCCGTATAGTCGTTACAGTATACGATTGAACATTTTTCGGTTAACCCTCTGAGAACAAAAGTCCATAAATCACAAACTAGAAGTGATTGTGGTCATCGATGACCTAAAGAATTATTTATATTCACTTTTAACGGGGGTGCCTTTTTCGTATAATATGTGCAGTGACATACCGACGAAATAAACCCCTTTGTAACGCACGAAATTAAGTTCAATATCGATTCAAAAAAAAAAATATATATATATTTTTATATTTCTATGTAATGTATAATAATAATATATAACAACGGTTTTCAACCTTTGTATTTTGGCGACCAAGATATTTACCTAATTTTCCTCTCGACCTTTTTGAAAATGATTTCAATGTGAAGTGCACACAGTCTTCCCGCACCCACTTAATTTTTTCAATTATCATAACTAAAAAAAACAATATTGCTCTTCGTGTATTTATTTAAAACCAACGTATCCAAAATGATAAACTATAAACTTGTTTATCAAAATATAATTTTATAAATTAATTTTCATTTATTATTTTTAAAATTATTTCACTCTGGTCCAAAGTCCAAAATTAAAATGCTATATCAACAATGTAAATTTTTCGCAAACCCGAAATCGGGTCACGACCCTATGAGAACCGCTAATATAAAAGATGTACGTGTCCATTGGTTTTTTATTAAATCTCCAAAACTTCGCGCTCCATACTCTTTCGCCTTGAAGCGTTTCAGCCGCTGCTCTAATAGTATTATCTCGTCGTAATTCATTTTACGCTGAACATTAAATAATTTTCATACATCGAACTCGAGCCTCGGGGTTAGTTTATATTTTCGGGCGAAAAAACATAAAATGATAAACGGTCGCTGTCGGTCCGTTATCACATAAATCGCACTCTCGCCGGTGGTTTGTTATAATAAATTCAATTTTTCATATACTCAAAACGGATACCTACTGTTATTGTTGTGCGGTGATGAAAGAGTTTATCGAAATATAATCTGTTTCACTTACGAATAACGAAAAAATAAAAATAAAAAAAATCGTTTTAACGTTATTACGGTTTAAACGTTATCCATTGTACTATACTGTTAACCGTTTTTAGGAATCAAAACGTTATTTTTTACATTTTTGGTTTGTCGTTTTTAGAAATTCAAACATTATTCAATTTTCAGATTCTGAACGAAGTGAAGAAGAAGCTAGAGTTTTTACAATGATGTTTAATTTATTTTTTTTTCTGTGAACAATTTTTCTTATGGATCTACTTGTCCGAAAGTCTTGATCAGTAACTTGTTGAAACCCGATTTTCCTCTAGTTGGATTAGGTTAGGTTAATTATGAAAATTAATAATAATATTTCACTATCTCACTTTTTGTTCAAGACTTTTTTCGTTTTCTGATATTTTACGTTTTATGTTTATTTAATTGTTTCGTTTTTTCGTTTTGTTTTGTTTACTTACATTTTCGTTTATTATTCCGTTTTGTTGGGTGATAATTTAAAATTAGCATTTATTGCTTTTCGTTACATTAGTCGTTAATTATTTCATTAGTTTTTTGACAGTCATAAGTTATGACTCATAACGTTATAAAAATGTTTTCGACCCCGAATTTCACTTATTTCATAATAATGGAGGGGGGGAGGTGTTACTGAAGTCACCTTCATTTGTTTCACGCAAACCTTTACAATGATATTTATTTTTTCGCTCATAGTTGTAAGTCTTTATTTTTAAATTAAATTAGATTGCACAACTATTTTAATAATTGTTGAAATAAAATGTTACTTTTGAAAGAAGTGTGATAGATAATTCTTATACATAAATACGTCCAAAATTTTCGATCAGCAATTTTTTGGATTATAATTCAACTCTAGGTCTAAATATATGATACTTATATGATCATTTTTTAAATTCTCAATAGTTTTCTCAAAATTCAGGGAAAACTTCCCAAAATTTAACAAAAAAGACACGGACATTTTTTTCAAACACTTTTTTCCTCATCAAAATTATTATTATTATTATTTTTACATTTATACATTTATCAGTGATTACCAGTGAAATAAAAAACTGTCCGAATATTTAAACAATAAAATTTATAATAAACTACCAAACGTTTGATCGTAATAGCATTTTTATTTAAAATATTAATCGCTTAAATCTGGTTTTAACACTAGGCGAGAGAAAATTAAGGGATGCCAAGCATAACCGAGCTACCCCCCCCTCACCACACCAGTTTCTAGGGTTAAATTTCGGAATAAAATAATCGTAGCCGTTGGAAACGCGAACGGCGGAGAATTCTGGGCGGGAAAAAGAAGAAAAAAAAAGATTCGCGAGTCGGGTTTCGGGATTCGCGGGCGCCAGTTTGTACACCCACGTTCGCGGCACACGTGCCATAAATAATATCTCTAAACTGTTAATTAATAATAATAATTATCGTCCGTGTTCTCGAGCGCTCGCAAAGTGTCATCAACATTACGGTGCGCCGTTTTACGTACGATCGCACAGGGATGATTTTTTATTTTTTTTTCCCCAGTGGAAGATGCGCTCACGATATTATCATTATTATTATTATTATTATTATTATTATTATTATTATTGTTATTATTATTACCTTACAGACTAGCTGGGTGCCGTGGACGAGAGGGGAGAACTGTACAACGTCGTATAGAAATATTTGCGGCCAAATTACATTTTTTTGGTTTTAATTACATTTCGAAAATAAAACACGCACAGACAACAGTCGGAGTACGCGTTATAAATTAAAAACTCATAACATTGATAAAAGACTTAAGTCACTCGACCTGAAAATATTTCAGAAATTAGTTGTATTTAAAGTATTATGGCGACACTGTGTGCAAATCATAATTTTCAGAATACAAAAAATAATACTTTGTATCACAGACATAGGAATTAACATATTTAATATTGTATTGAAAATGTATATAAATGCCCAGATAGCAATAATATAAATTCTAAATATTTTTAAAATATCATTCATAAACTACAAATATTTTTAAAACAACTTTCAGATGGTGTTTAGAACATAATAAAATATATACACAATAATATTATGTACAAAATATATTTTGGCCGCTTGTTTGATATTTCTGAGATATTTGTAGAATTATTAGTGAGACATTTTGATTACGTTTTTATGCTGTGCTTATATCGAGCTGTTCTTCAGATTGGTAGTTTAGTGCATTACGATGAATCAAAAATTACTCGAGCTCGAGAATAACCCCGATGATCAGTGTTTCTCATATTAAATATTGAACCAGACACAGCGTTAGATTATGAATAGGTACTTAATCAATGAACTCAGTTCCTCTAAAACTCACACAAAAACCAATGCGAATATTAATTTGTTTGCCCAATTTTTCGATAGTAGATAAATAAATGGACTTACTATTTTCATATTTGTGAGTCGAAACCGATATCTATGTAAAGAATGAATTTAACTGCGTTTACTCTTTAATTTTATCAAAAAAAAAAAAAAATAAATAGTAATTGTTTTGTTTAAAGCAAATTATAATATTAATATAAGAGAATTGGAAAATATTAGCACCCAGTTTTTGAAAACAGTAATTGTCTCTGATCGACGATTACTAACCTAACCGTCGAGCAGTAAGAGCACAAACGGGTCAAAGAACTCCTGGAAAAGCGTTTGTGTTTTTCGTTTTATCACTGAAAACCCCCGAGTCCTGCAGGACGTTCGCCGTTCGTCCGTCTTTTAAACTCAAATTTCAGCCGCTAACCTAACGTGTCGCCGAATACACCGTTATTCGCTAAAGCGTTTTTGTCGCCGTGTTATGTCTTTGTTATATTATCAGCATAAACTATGCGGTCGAGTTGATTATTTTAGTTTCGAGTTTATTACAACGCACACACAGAGCGAAATTTCGTTACGCGTTAATTATTATACTATTATTTGCGCAAACAAATTCCTCGCCCGCACCGCACCGCAGTCCGCGTCTAGTGAGAGGAACCCTTTGGAACGTCGGTAAAAAAAAACACTGTAATTATTGTTCGAACGTGAAATTCGCTTAGCTTCGATATCCGTTGAATATTCGCTCGACGAATGCTATTGGTTGCCCGAATACGTCGAATAGGGCGTAAATTGGGTAGTTTTAATGGGGGGGGGGAGGGACAAACTTAAATTTTTGTGGGTAACCAATGTATTTCGATAACCAATTCAGTTCAAATTTTATTTTCAGGAGGGAGGGGGGTCCAATGACTACAATAGTAGGATAGTAGTCAATTATAATTTTTTTTTTTTTTTAGATTCTGAACGAAAGTGAAAAAAATTTTTTTCTATGTTAATCTTTTAAAATTTTAAACTTTTCTTAATAAATCAAAACGTCTTTCCAATAGTCTTACAAAATATCAACGGGGGCGATGTCCAGTTTAATTTTAAGTGGGGGAGGGGCAATTTCCCCCTCTCATCCCTATCAGTTTACGCCTGTGAGGAACACCGTATACAGTGCCAGATCTAGAGGATTTGTCGCCCGGGAGAAAATAAAATTTGAACACTTTTAAATTCACAAATATATTTGATCCCCCCTCTATATCCGGCACTGGCCGATCCATTGACTCGATGTGAACAAAACTGTTTTTGCTTTGGAGAAAAACGGAGGACGAAAAAAGGGCGGACACTATGGGCCGGTTTACACGGGAAGGTCTTAAGGATTCCTCGTACCACGAGAAATTCGAGTCCAAATCGAAATTTTCATTTAGTTCATTGCACTAGTGTGTACAATTATTATCAATTACTGAACCGTTCATGTTTTACCGATTCTCCGTTTAAATATTATATAAAAACCGAGTTTATAATATTATTTAAGTTGTATTATGTCGAACCAGGTTCAATACAAAACGACTGCACAAGGAAAAATATATTATCATATGACATATTAAAATATTATATTATATTAAAATATTATTTTCATTCGAAAGTTTAATGTGTGATGAATCATTTAATATTATAGTTAGGGGAAAAAATTGAAGATTTTGTAGAATTAAATATGGTATTATAAAATGTGACATTCACAGATACTTACAGGTTAGTTCGACATAACATTTTTCTAATGATATTTTAGATTCTGAGCGAAAAAATTAGTGTTTTTACAGTGATGTTCATGTTTTTTTTTTTTTTTTTTTACAAACACTTCTTCGTACCGAAGTACTCATCTAAAAGTTTCTACCAGTTATTTTTTGAATCACAATTTGTCTCTAGAATCTAGATGGTACTTATAAGAGGTAATTTTTCGAAATTCTCGACATTTTTCAACATTTGAAAAAATCTAACCAAAATTCTATAAAAAACGGCTTTAAAATTATCTTTTTTTTTATACAAAGTTTACGAAGCTTTAAATATAGATAGACAATAGTAAACGAAAATTTTTGGCGCAAAAATTTTGAAAATGTAAAAAAACAAATTTTAGAATTTTTTCAACACTTTTGTCTCATCAAACATTTGATTTTCCAGTTTTCAGTTAACAGTGGGGTATAAGTGGTCTTGAATAAACTGAAGGTCTAATCAGAATCATTTTATTGAAGAAATTATTTAGTACCTATTAATTTCCTTTAAAATTTAACACATCCTCCAAATTCCACCCGACGAGTGAAGAATACTCATGGTGCAAAGTATGTCCGGCATTTTTTATGTCTTTTACCTAGTGAGATGTTAAAATTTCAGGATTTAAAGAAATATTCGTGGTCGAAAATAAGTGGCTAAAATTTGTATTGTTACCTCAGAAATATCTACAATTCTACGATTATTATTTTTAAAAAGTACCTATTTTTTTATAATAAAATTATAATCTAAGGGTTAAAATTTTCTCTCAGAACAATTTTCTGTGAAGGCGAATTTTCAAAACCCATAAGCTAACATTTTTTTTTTTTTTTTTTTTGTTAATGTTCATCATAGCCTATCTTGGCCAGTACAATCGCGCATATTTTTATTTTGAGTTGTTTTTTTTTTTTTTATATATTTTGAGTTTTTTCCAATTACTTTATGTATAAGATATATAGTGTTTTGTTTACAGTTATTAGGCGTATAGTATGTATAGTCATGGTATGTTTTGTATACGAAAGTTATTGTTATCGGAAAGGGTGGCCAAGCTCCCCACGGGTCTGTGAGCTTTTCAGAACATTTTCGACCCCAAATAATCTGCCCGACTTACGGTACAGACTCACAGTGTTTTCTACATAAACAACGACCGGCTGTTTTAATACATAATATTTTAATAAAATCACAACGATTGACAGGAAACAATATTACAGTATTAAGAAGTTTCGGAAAACTTTAATCCAACAAGTCCCACTTGATGAACGAAGAATACCCATGGTGCGAAGTATGGCAGGATTTATTTATTTATTTTTTATCAAAATATTTCTAACGTGTGTTTCTATGCGTTGACAACGATTTAGATTTTTCACCCTTATTATGGGGTAAGAAAATATTATAAAAAAATTGGTCATTTACACGAAGAATGAAACGGACACGGATTATTGTGTAATTATATAACAATATTAATAAACATGTTCAAACATGTAGCTAAAGGAAGAGGGTTGCCTGAGGGGACTGAGCCCCATTAAAAAAGTAAGTGGACCCGACTGGCCGCCTCAATATTTTTAATATACTTTAAATTTTTGCAATTTTACTCTGATTTTTATATTCTCTATGTATTCGTATATATAAAAAAAAAAAAAAAAAATCATTAAATATTAAATGTCGAAAAAACGAAATAAATAACTGCAAAGCACCAAACACAGGTCTTAAAAGTACGTTAATTGATAAAAATAACAGACAATCGATGAATAAAGGAAGACAAGAGATACGACAATAAATAAGTAGAACAAAAAACTAACTTTTTCCAACCAAAATTAATACAAATTGAAATATAGATAGACAATTCGATGAGAAATATTTTGATTGAAAATAATTTTCCGAAATTTTTTTCTCATTAAACATTTTTCCCCCGTTTTCAGTTAATAGAGGGATATAAAACTGGCTGCGTACAAAATATATATTTATTATTTCTTTGTAATATTAATAAACACTATAATTTTTAAGTAAAATTGTCGTACATAAACTGAAGCTCCATTCATAATCATTTTATCAAAAAAATGTATCGTTTCTTTAAAATTTAACACACTCACCCCAGTAGTGAATAATATCCAGGGTGTGAAGTATGTCCAGTAGGACACTTTTTTTTTGTTTTTTTTTTTTTTACGTTCAATTTATCGCGTTTATTCGTTTTTGGATTTGATTATTTTCCAATACTCGGCGGGACAGTAGTTGTATTATATCATATATTATTATTATTATTATTATTATTGTGTTATTGTGCTGCGGCGATACGGTCTCACCCCGTAGTCGTTTTATTATTACTCGCTATTATTATTATTATTATTATTATTACTATTTTATTATTCCCGTTACGCCATTGTTGTGTACGCCACCACGTACGGTACGCGCGCGTAGTATATATTTTATTATTTCCGCAGAACACCGGCAATACACCACCCCGCCTCCCTCCGACCACCCCCCTCACCCCCCGTACACCGCTTTTCGTTTACTTTGAATTATTTAGAGTGCGCTTCAATAATACGGCACACAGCTCCGCTCGCTCGCCCGCGACAGACAGACAGGTCTGAAGGACGTCGGAAAAACCACGGGAATCGCGTGTCTTTCGAACAACGGAACTTTTCGGTTTATCTTTACTCCCGCGCCGCCGCCGCCGCCACGAGCATTAAACGCCCACGAGTAATTGCTTTTCTCCGTGTACGCCGTAGGCACGTCGAGTCCTATACTCACCTCCGCCGCCGTTGAAATAATATGAAAAATTTAACCCACTCCGAGCGCATCAACAACAACAACAACAGAGTAACGCGTAAGCCGCGATGTAACTACTGTACGTATTATATATTTTTACTCCGCCGAACGAACATAGAAAATATACAGTAGAAATGGTTTTTTAACGTCTCAAGTTGAAAGTCTCGGCAAAATATCCGTATACAACGAAACCTCTGAATAACGGACAGTCTAGGTGACCGAAATTTCGTCCGCCATTCAAAGCAGTAGCGTATTTGAGGGGAGTTGGGGTTTTTTTTTTTTTTTTTTTTTCATCGAAATGTAATATATTACATTTATAATTATAACTATTTATCTACGGTGGACCGTTTAAAAAAAAGAAAAGAAAACACGATTTTGCTGTAACTATTCATACTTTGATACTTGAAGCTAATACGAATCAATAATAATTAATTTCATTTTGTGTGAAATTAAGAAACACTCGTTAAAATTTGTTCAATTTGTCATAGACAACAATGATTTTTTTTTTTTTTTTTGTAACAAGATTTAAACAAATTATTATACATTGTTTTTCATGAAATACTTATTTCATTTAAAAATTATAAATTTATAATTATAAATATGTACTATCTATATACTATGTATACTATATATAATTTTAATTTTTATACTGCCTTTAGAAAATATATTTAAAATACCATTTTGTGAATCTGATTTTTAGTAAAATATTGTTACTTGAATATCTAATAAAGTTTCATCCATTCATTTACTACCATTTTTTAAGATTTTATTTTTATTTTTATTTTTATATACCTATACATAATAATTAACCTTTGCAATCTTTTCATTTATTTTATTAATACCCCTTATCACCATTAGTTCAACGATAATTGTTATAATTATAATAACTAAATAAATTTGCTTAATTCTGTAATAATACAGTTTTATTTTAAAATAATATGGTACTATAACGAACCTTTAGAATTTTTCTCGTGTGGTTTTAAGTTTATGATATTATTATTAACTTTCAAAGTACAATATTATAATTGTATTATTTTATTTGTGATAATTTCACCTATATGAATAGTTTTTAAGTACAAGTGACGTGCGGTAACCGAGCAAACTGTTGATTTATATTACATATCAGTCGTCGAGTAAACGAGGTTGTGTCGGTGTACACTAAATTACGTCCGTTTTTTTTCCAGAGATTTCCGTTTGCAGCTGCTAACGTCGCGGTTCCGACGGAAAAACGAAAATAAATTAACGAAGAAATTCGGTAGCAGTGAAAACGAATTACGTTCTACCGACGAGGACGACCTTTCGTTTAATTTAAAAACAGCAGGTTGTAACCGACCACTCTTGAAAACTCTCACCGCGTTTTACAATTATTTATATTTGCCTCTGAACATTTTATACGGTCTGATATAATTATTGAGTACCTGCCCGATTCATTGGAATATACTTAATAATAAGGTTATTAAAATAATAAATTATTACTGCACCAAGAATGCACAACCCTTTTTTTTAGGACCCAAATTTTCAAATTTGATATTTCACCCAACAGTTTTAGTTTCTTTTACCATTTTATCAGGGATCCAGCTCGGATTCACCCATTATGACGTATCTGACAAAATTATTATATTATTCGCAAACCTAAACAAATCTTAGAAACCGAACGAATTGATCTTTATAAGATATTTACACGCTAATATTTTTCTTTAGTAAAATTCTTTATTTATTAATCTTTATTTAAAAATGATATCACAAAATCACTATTTAGACTTTTTCCAAACCTGAAGTTCAAAATTTAAAATTTGAAAATTTTGCTCCTTTATTGCTGTAGTAATAAATACAAAAAAAAAAAAAAAAAGTTATAAATTATATATAGAACAAAAATTATTGCAATTGTCAAATCGTAAAGGGACACCTTTGTATGTTATAAATCACGCGTTTCCATTTAATTGACCGTCGGAACTTTCATTGCTCGATATTTTACGAATATTTAGAGTCTGTTATTTATTTATTATTATTATATTTATTTTTTTCATTAACGACGCGAAATTATAATACGTATATTCGTTCCGATTAATCACGGGGCAGATATTATTATGATATTGTTATTATTTCCAATTAACCGTACTCGATAAATCCATTAGATGGTCCGTTAAACCGTGTCGCGTTATAAACGTCAAACAAACAAATTATATCACGCTCCCGCCCCGACGACTGGGACGCGAGGTAAAAATTATTATTTATCACTTTAATATTTGGTATCTATATTGATAATATTTCGATTAATACATATAATATATTTGCATATTATTACCCATTGGAACATTATTTGTTATCTTTTAAAAAAGTTTGAAACCTGTACTACTAAACAATACTGGAATGCTTTATTGACCATTTTATAAATAATTATAATACTAATCTTTAAAAATAAACAAATGAAATTTCAATAAAATTAATATTGAAATAAAAAAAAAATAAAAAAACATAAGGACTTATCTGGTTTTTTGCTAGTAAATATGTTATCAATACTGTTTTACTATATTATTATGCAGTATTTACGCGGAAAAAACCAGACAAGTCCGGACTTGGCTTGTTCTAGCTCATAATAATATCATAAGCCAGACAAGTCCATTTCGAATTCCGTAAATAATCATTGGACTTGTCTCGCCGTTGCTGTTAAAAATTTAAAGAAACAAAAATCTGTATAATCCGATAAACATCAACGAGTGAGTTTTGAAAAAAAATTGGACTTGTCTCGTTGTCGCCCTTCAAATATTATGCAAATATGTGTGCAGAATAAGTCTGCATTTTATACTTCACCGATCGCATTTTTTGTACCGTATTCGGGCGCAACTCCGGCTGTGCCAAAATGAATATGCAAAGTGTCATAAATTGTGACGTGGCACTAGGGAATATTCGCCGGGGAATGTCTCCGGGAACAAGGAATATTCCCAAACCTTTTAGGAATATTTCTTCAAAAAAAATTTAATAAATTAAACGATTATGACTGTAATATGAAATTTAGACACGTGGTTCCGGGTTTTGCCCGAAGGCTAGGCGCTATTCACGGGCCGTCGTAGTTCAGCGGTCCGACCCGACGGACCAATCCTAGACCCGGACCGTCGAGTCGGCGTGCCGTCGAGGGACCACAAGCCCCGAGCCCCAGAGGGCCCGTCCCAGTGCGATCGGCCCAGCACTACATAAATCAAGCCACTGGTAAGACCGAGCCCTATCTAATATCCCTATCCGTTCTATGGGGACGGACATTGCCTCCGGTATCAGATCCGCCGGGAGATCGGGATCGGCTCCCGGGAGAAAACGCCCTCGGGACCACGACTCTCACCACAGCCACGAAGGGTCCATTCACCAGAAGTTTCTCGCTTGTCAGCATGCGACCGTAAACCACGAAGAAGCCGTATAGCTTCAGCCTACCAACGAGTCCTACCTCAAGTTCGCCACGGACCCTGAACCCACGTAAGCACCCCCCCCCCGCCAGACGCACCCCGAAAATTGCTGCCCAGGACGGCCTAGCGAGAAGGTTGTCGTACGGGGACAGGACCCGTCTTGGAATGGGGGCGCCCGTTCTACCAAATTATATCGATTGGTGGGACATATTTCGCTCGAAAGCTCCCGGAGTTTTGCGTGGTTTCATGCCGTTGTACGGCGCTCGCACGCGAAAACAAGATTTCCTCACCGCGGCCACCCCGGAGACAGAAACCTGCTTCCGGCCTGTTGCGGACGCAGGGCCGTATTTAAGATTTTTTTCCGCCTCTGGGCAACAATATTTTGTCACCCCTATTCCCAACATAATGTATGAAATTCAAAAAAATTACATGTATTTTTAACTACTCGACCTAAAATAATGACGCCCCTCTCAAGTAACAGGGGGGGGGGCTATCGCCCTCCCGAACCACCTCTTAAATACGGCCCCGTGCGGACGCCTACCCGCTCACGCGAGAGGGACGGACTCGTAATTCCGACACCACCGCCGAGACCGTCTCGGTGTCTCCGGCCTGGCTACCGGGCGGCGACCGTGGGCGGTCCGATCGTCACCCGGAATTTTCCGACTCGCCTTTCTCCAGTCACCCCTAGCCCAGGGCCAGGCGAATCGGCTTGTGCTAGCTGCCGGCGGGTGTCATTTTCAGCCGATAATCATAATATCCTGATAATCGTTGCCCGTCCGAAACCACGGGAGGTTATGACGGGGTCAGGAAGTCGCGGAACCAATCATCCCGCCGCCGACAAGAGAACAAGGACCCAAGGTCAGCAGCAGGACTGGGTTACACAGATCCAACGTTTCGGCCTACTACTAAGGTTCCACTTACTACCGGGGCTCGCGGCGGAGGACGTTCCGCGTGCCTCAAGGTTCGGCGTACTACGAAGGTTCGGCGTACTTCGCAGGATCCACGCACCGCCAGTCCGCTGACCCGGAGCCCCCGATGCCTTGACAGCAGAAATCCAGGGCCCACTGTTTCCCGTGAACCGCTGCCCCGACACAGTGGACATCAACGGATATTAAATTAACACAGTAGGTAATAAAAAAACCGTATTATAGTTAGTGCACCAGCTACTTTATTTCGCATCTACTCTGCTTTGATAAGCATAGTAATAATATTATAAATGTTTTTTTTTTTTTTTTTATTATTATTTAAATTAATTACAATCTCTGCACTCACGACTGGTATACACTTAAATTAGATTTACATCGAATAAATATTAATTTTTTTTTTTTAGCTACCCAAATGTAGAGCTTAAATAATATTTTTGGCAAAAATACATTTACCATTAGGAACAGTCACAGTTATAAATTGAATTCCCAGGAATTTGCGCATCACTAGTCATAAACGTTCGAGCTCTAGTAACCACCCTATCGCTTTTCCGCACTCTCACGGAGGGGGGAGGTGAGCCGATATTGAAAACAAAATAATATTACCACGATTCGAGTTGTTGAATTCACCGTTTCCCACCGCCCAGTCGAAAATTCGTCGGCCACCCCAAGCAGCCCCTTATTAAACAATATTATTGTATAATAATAATAATAATAATAATAATATTATACCCCCGAAACCGAGTATAAATCATCGCGGATCTTTGGTCGGTAGTAACCGATTGCAAATAATAATATTTCTACGAACCGGAGTCAAAACCGGGAATTTTGGGGGGGGGAGGGTGAAAGTTGAGGATTGAGGTCGGGGGTTGCTCGACTGGCAGTGTGGGGGGGGGTGGGGACATATACACTGTATTATAATCAACTTAAAGCTTTCGCACGGGGTAGTTTTGGCGTTTCACACCCGCCGCCGCCGGTAGTCTGCTCGCGCAGGTAAAATAAGGGTTTCGACGGGGTTAATGAAGAAGGAATCGACCCGATGGCGCGAGCGACCCATGAATTCATTATTAAACTTATACTAATATCGGAGAGCCCGGGGGTAGTTCGATATCGGCGGCGGCGGGGCAATGAAAAGGTCGCTCTCTCCGCGGCGTGCGCGAAGGTATATATGTATAGACGTGACGGCGGAGGTCGAAGAGCTCTTGAGTCGTTCGGGGGAATTGATTCGGTAATAAATAGAACTCGGCAAAATGGACAAAACTCGAATCGTGTTCGATAGTGTGTATACATATATATATACACACATTGCCCCCCGACGACCCTTACGATTCACCTCCTCCCCCCCCCGTTCCTGTCTTTCGATCCTCTCCACGTCGTTTTCCACCTCTCCTCTCGCCGCGTTTAAAAGGTAACTCGACGGCGATCGGTCACGTCGAAGTCGTATATCTCTCTCTCTTGTCGTTGTAAACAAATAAAACTCGGACGTTGAATATTTGTCTTGGGGCGGCCGGAGGGGTAGTGGGCGGCGGGGGCGGTGGCGGAGAGGGACACGGTCAATACGCCCGCACCACCTGGTCAGGACGTTTCAATCGCCTCCTCTAATCCTCAAAGCAAACCATAGTATACCCGGTATACTTTATAGAGTCCTAGGGTTTTTAACACCCTCCCCCCACTCTTTCCATTCACGGTATACGACTGCAATTTTTTTCTTTACACGTGTATTAGAGTGATTTTTAAACAGGCAAAAAAAAAATCGAATAGATCGCTCATCCTACTATTGAAAATATGCTAGTTTGGTTGCGGACTCGGATTTCGGTGAAAACGATTTTGTTTTTGCGCCGACTCGAGCCAATCAAATTCAGAACTCAGAAATTCAGGCAATAAAAAAAAAAAAAAAACCCGTTACTTTTCAACTCTTTAATACGCACTTAAAAACTCAAAAATATGCGAGATAAATAGCACGAAAAATCGAAAAATATGCATTTAACTTGAAACAATTATGTATTTATTAAATAGAAATAATAATAATGACAAAATTTGAGTAATAATTTATGTATTACAGACAGTGTTGAGTTTAGACAGCTGAAATGGTACTTTTGATAAGTCATTTTTCGAAATTCTCAATAGTTTTCTCGAAATTTGAGAAAAACTACCGAATAGTTGACAAAAAAAATTCGGGAACTATCTTTTTTTAAACCAAACTTAATGAAAATTTAAACATAGACATCAATAATACGAGAAATATTTGGCTTGAAAAAATTATGAAAATGTGAAAAAACAAGTTTGGTAATTTTTTTCAGAGATTTTTTTTTTTGTAGGTAGAAATTTTTTCCCATTGAAAATTCAATTTATTTTATGTCACGTTTTTCAGATGAAACTTATCATTCAACATTGGTCCGTTTATACAAATATTCTATTTTCTTATTGAAATGAAATCGTTTTGTATCTCCGTTCCAAATATTTTATTTAAACGTTTAATTCGACGGTATCGACAAAAGTGCAAAAGCGAATCAAAAAAAAAAAAAAATCTATGTTAGTTTTTCAAATTAAATGTTTAAAAAACGAAAATATTTACATAGTTTTAATTTTGATGACCGTTCCGTATCAAACGTTTTATAATATTATAATGACGTTTACTTTTAATTATAATTTCGACGATGATATCGATATATAAGTATCTCTTTGACGAGATTAAATTAGATTTAAAATAACACTCAAAGGATATTATAATGTGCTACGTAGTAAAAACTGTTTTCCTTTGACGTCAATAGACTTCAAAGAATATGAAATCAATGTGATATCGTCGATTATAGGATTTTATTCAATTTCACTGGTCGGATTAAATTTTTAAAAGACTATCATCAATTTTGACCGGTTATATTATCCGTTTTCGTCCGTTCCCGAATCACGATTAACGATAAATTCTCCGTTTTACGTCGTCTAAAATATGTTGTGTGAATTATGCCTGTAAAATATCACGGTTTATAATCCATTGTGTACCGATCAGATTATTGTGTAAAATAGGTCATATTGCGGGGGTGGATCCCAAGGGGAGGGTAAAGGAGACTATACCGACAGTCAAAGCCATTTTCAAAGACTTTTCAAGTCTCAAAAGCCTTTTTTCTACTGTTTAAAACCATAAATGATAGTGAATTAATAGTGTATATTTTCAACAGACGTGATTTTATAATAATTAATACTTTATAACGATTAATAATTAGTAAGAAGTTCCTAAAATAATTATTTTGATAATATTTTAGTGTTTTCCATATTTTACATTTGCGTAATGTATGCACATATTATTTTACAAGTTCTATTCTTTATTTAAAATTGAGGGCAGCAAAATGCTATTTTTGTAATATCATGTAAGCTAAACGTACAAGGTGATTTTTTAAGTGTACTAACCCTCCATTTTTGAAAAAATGCTAAAATAGGGATTTTCTTCGGAATATTTAAGTTACTATAAAAACTTTGTTTTCCATAACTCGTTTTTTATGTCACCTTAAGAGTGTCCTGTAGCGATAAAAATATTTTTTTCTTTTTTTTGTAATCACAACCCCCTATTATAACTTTTACTAAATTTTATTCAAGTTATTTTTTCGTGAATTTTGATGTATTCAAGTGGTTTTTGAATTATTAAAATTTAAGCATTAGGGAAAACAGTCTCTCGGGTGCATATTTGGTTTACCTACGTACTTAGTATGTAATTTATGCACAAATCACTATACCTTTAATAGTATTCGCAGAATAACTAAACGGAAAAACGGAACTATCGTTTTTTTTTTTTTTTTTACCTCTAAAAATACTATTGTTTTTAAAACCCCTTCACAAAGTCACTTTAATCTATAGGTGTGTCTATTGATGACGAAAATAACAAAATCCAATTTAAAGTTAATATAAACTTGTTGTGGTATTATAATAATTGTATTAAACAGTTTGTAAATGTAAATTCTTTACACTTTATTGGTGACGCTGGAATTAAATCGAAACTATGGAAATTCTGTGGAGGCTACAACTGAAACTGATTTTTTTTTTTTTTTTTTTTTTGGGGGGGGGAAGAGGGCATTGGATTAGCTACTCGCCGATACAATGTACTTGACGACGTGTTATAATTTTGTGTTTTGCTACCAGCGGAACGATAGCCGTATAAAGTCGCCACAGTGTTCGCTATTTAATATACATTTTTCTCGTACAGCGATCGATTACTTCGCAATATTGTAGAACAACTCTTGAAATCGAAAATCGCAATCTGGATTTGTGGAGGAGAAACTGTTAAACATTTCCAAAAAACTACTCGTATCGCCAACCTGCTGATGAGATGTCCGCGATTTATCGATTTTCCACGTGAAACTTTTCACTACGTGTATTTCGGTACCGGAAAAAATAAAAAAAAAATAAAAATAAAAAACTACATCGTCGTACAAGACCAAAAACACATTCCACGCTTCGTTCGGAAAACAACAACAACAATAATAATGATAATAATAAAAAAAAAAATCATCGTTTCCGAATATATATATATATATATATTTTTATTTTTATCGTAAAACTTTATAAATATTCGTTTTTCCCTCGTTCGAGTTTTGACGAATATAATATATATAATATTACATTTATATACGCGCGTAACAGACGACGTATAGCCGACGCGCCTCTGGGATTGCTGCCACTGACGCGCGCGCGCGCCACTAACAAGCAATCGTTTTCTCGATTTTATTTTGTTTTCTTGAGCGGAAAGTTTGATACGGAATGCCCCCGCTGACATCCGTGTGTCACCTTCGAACGCGTTTATTAATGTTTAAGTTTCTGTGGAAAAGTTCGCGCGCGCGATGCTCGTTTAGTCTTATATATATATATATATATGGATGAATATAGGTGGTACGATTCCGGAATACTCTCTCGGATTTTCATTTATTTTTATCTCCGTCCCGTTTCCATGTTTTTTTTTTTTTTTTCTATTTCGTTATTTTAAAAAGTTTTTTATTTATATTTTATTTTAACAAAACGCTCGTCGAGTTTATTTCATATAACAAACTGCTCCTCATCGAATCTACACGGCTGTCCGTGATTGTAATATTGTGTGTTTTTCTTTTCGATTAACACGAAACCCGCCCCCCCACTTCTTATATACAGGTCTGTTTGTGTACACGTCGAACAAGCAAAACATTTACGGGTTCTCACGTGATCAAGGTGAGGACCATACGACGTCCTGTTTTATTACGCGCGTTTTGTCCTTTAATCCGTCCTGTTGTTGTCCCGAGAAACTTATCACAGGACTCATTTAGTCTTGTTTTTTTAAAACACAATGTCGTTATTTCTCGTGTATTATTTCGACAATCATAAATTTAAATTTGATTGCGTTTAAATTCGATCGCCAACAAATACATTGACTCCATCAATTTTTCTCGATTAATAGAAAGATATAAAACTGTCTAAGTAAAAATTATTTTTTTTTTTGTGATAATTTTAAATAAACTTTACAAATTTTAAGTAAAACTGTCTTGTATTATCTGTAGTTTCGTTTAAAATTGCTTTATTAAAGATATAATTTATCGTTTCTCTAAAATTTAACTCACCCAGCAAGAGTATCCCATCCGAGGTGTGAAGAACACCTCAAGGCGCGAAGTACGCTCTTTTTGGATTTAACATCATCAAATTCAGAACTCACTTTTACACTAATTATAATCATATTTCTTATTTAAAAAAAAATCAGTAGCTTTAACAGTCATAAAAAAAAGCCGGACATACTTCGCACGATGGGTTTCGCACGACGGGTGGTATCTCTTAACGGGCGTACTAAATTTTAAAGAAACGATAAATCATTTCTTCAGTAAAACGATTCTGAACGAAGAAAGTTAATAATATAAGAAAAATAAATAAATGTTCGAAAAATGTCAAAAATTTTTTTTTCACATTTTCAAAATTTTCTTGCGCCAAAATCTTTTTTATAGGATTTTCTATCTATATTTAAATTTTCATAAAATTCTGATCAAAAAATTATGATTTTCGAGTCGTTTTTGTCAAATTTTAGGTAGTTTTTTCCAAAAAAAAACATTGAAGAATTGAGAAATTCAAAAAATGACCTCTTTAAAGTACAATCTAAGGGCGAATCGGGTTTCAAAAAGTTATTGATCGAAACTTTTGGACAAGTATTTCTATACGAAAAGTTATATACAGAAAAAAAAAAAAAAAGAAAAAAAAATAATAAACATCATTGTAAAAACACTAGCTTCTTCACTTCATTCAGAATCTAAAATGAAAACTTATAAGTTTCTATTTTGATGTAGAAACTGAAATGCCCATAACTTATATTAATTTTAGAGTCATTAATATTTGTCAGAGAGGGAGGGGGTAAATTTTATCAGCCACATGCCCTGAAAACAAAGTCTGACTCTTATGACGGTAACCATGGTAACATAATAGTCTAAAGGTAAACTCTATTTAAATAAAATTTAAAAGTTAATTTGTTCGTACGCGATAATCGTTGCTAATTAGTGATGGTAATTCTGATGAATTTAATCAAAATTTTAAATAATCGTTGAAAAAAAAAAAATGCTTTTAAACACTATATTCAGCTTGTGAAAATATCTGACTCTTCTTTAGCTACGCAAAAGACGTTGTAAATGTTGAAAATAATTTTGAAAGCGAAAATAAACGAAAATAGGTATTGAAGATAATGCGTTTGGAGAATTTTTATGAAACTCGTAGTGGAGATATCATGATCATTTGGTAAAAATCACTTTTTTATTTTCCCACGAATGACGTTATAATATTTGGATAAACTTTTGAAAAATCCTATTGTCGTTATTCGTCAACAATCGCATCGGTTTCTTTTTGGATATCGAAAAACCCTTAACGAATCGTTAGCGTCGCCCGACCCCGCGGTGGAGAGAGAAATATTTGTTATTTATTTTTATTTTTTCGATATCCGCGGCATAACATTAACAGGCGGCAACTGATACCTGCGTGATAATAATAATAATATAAATGAGTTTATGTCCAGATACGGGCGAGTTTAATAAGAATCGCGAGCACTAAAATATGTTTAGTCATTTTCAAACGGCCCGTAATGGCGATACCGACTTTCGAAATGAAAATCTTATTTACGACCGGGCATTACTGTTTAGCGAGGGTTTTTTTTTTTTTTTTTTATGCTCTCGGTTTATTACAATCATATTTCGGATAAACGGTTTATGAGCTACTGTCGTCCAAAGATTGCCGACGACGACGTCTGATTAATGTCGAGTAATGCGAGCGTTTATTCGGACGTATTAATTTCACCCACCCTGTCCTGCGTCCTGGGCAGGATTTCCAGAACTTTTCGCTGAATATTATTATTACGTCGATATTTCATAAAACTCGAAATCGACTTTCTATCGGGAGGGACAAGTAGGGTTTGACGAGCGCAAAAAACGAAAACAAAAAAAACCGGACATTTTTCGCACCATGGGTATATTCTTCGTTACTCGGGTGTACAAAATTTAAAAAAAAATTATTAATAAATAAATATTTTCTTTTTTTGTTTATGCTCGAGGTCTCAAAATAATTATTTCCTTAACAATTATAATAATTATAATAATGATAACGATTGTCTAACTATACTTTAATATCGCATCACGCGCAAGAACAATGGAATATTATCAAACCGAAGACGACGACGACGGTGTTAACCGTGCGTGATGCATCATCTGTATACGACACAAATCCGCTCTCGGCACTGCTCTATTGTTTTCCGCATGATAATAATAATAAGTGACGGTATGTATTTTATATGCGTTTTAGACGATTCTCGGATTTACGCCCACCCCGATGTGTATGGGTGGCATTCGCTCGTGGAAACGCACAGGATTTCTGGTGCGGGCACGAGGATTGTGCACGCGATTCTTGAAATGTCCGTTGGAAATAATAATGATAATATGGTATCAAAACAATTTTCAACGAACAAAAGGTGGAGGAGTGATCGTGGGGGAGGGAGGGGGTAGTGGCGTATAAGATGATTGCAAACAAGGGATGAGGAAGAGGTGGAAAAATTAAATTATTTTCTCCAACTCGCGACAGCAATTGAATTGGCTCTCAAACTCGGCTAGCCGATATTGTTACCCGTCGAATTGACTCCCAAAATAGGTTTTTTAGAAATTAATTTTAATAATTTAGTCGTTATTCCAAAAGTAATAGTAAGCTATTGGCAAAAAAAAATATATGATTGATTTTGGGATGAGTATATAATTATGAGTCTTGTCAAAGTTCGGCTCATTGAAACATTATTACACACGCCAACTAAATTTGGAAATATCTATTAAATTTTACGTGCATAAAATAATCTCAAATACCGATAGTTCCTTCCTCCTATGTTTCCAAAATAGATTAAAGTCGGATGATTCATTTAACTAGTCAATTTCACACCAACGAAAATATTTGTCTTACAATTAAGTGTCATTGATTTCAAATGTTAATAGATTTCGGATATCTCGACTTTAGTAAATTGGTTGACAACATCACACCAGTTGTTAAATCACAGTTATATTTTGTATCTAACGGCCAAAACTGTCTCGAAATCTTAAATGACAGATTTATTTTCATTATCGCTACTTGAATTTCGCATTTTTTTTTTTTTTTTTTTTTAATTATTAGACCATATCCACACAAATGTGTTTTCCAAAAAAATAAAATAGGAAAACGCTACCGTCTTTGTAAAATCTGCATTTGCTACGTCGTCACGCTCAGAATCAAAAAAAAAAAATGAAAAAAAAGGACGTGATGTAAAAACCATTAGCCCCTCTGCGCGTTCCGCTCGGAATCCGAAATAGCAAAAGCGACCCTTTTCTGTACGACGACGAATTCCGGAGTCTCTCTGATGTCCGGTGTCCAGTGCGAAAAAGGCGCGTATAAGAATACGGGACAGGGTGCCGTTGACGGGGGTAGTGTAAGGGGGTGCGTTATGATTTATGCAAATGTCGCCACGTCGTCCGTGAGCGATTCGGCTGGCGTCACGGGCATACGGGTCGAATTAAAAGCGTATGCGGACGAGGAAAGGACAAATCGCCGCCGCCGCCGCCGGTGAGGGATCGGTGAGAGTCGGAGGTGGGTTGGAAAAGGGTGCGGGAACGACGGCGGGAGCGTGTAAACCGGGATGTGACGGGAAGAGACGGGGGAGGGGGAAAGTCAGCCCTTTGGTGGCCCCGGGGAAGCGTACGTGCGAGGATTACACCGTCCGGGAACGGTCATTGTGCGAGAAGGACGCGCGCGCGCGCGCGCGCGCCGACCGAAGTCTCGGTGTTTTAATGCCGTCCGGTAGTTCACCCTAATTTATATTCAAACTTTTCCAACGGCAGCTGATGCTCTCCCCGGTATTCACCCCGCGGGGCGAACACGAGAATTTCCAGCCGCCAGGGGCGCGTGGCCGGAGGAGTGGGTTGCCGGGTCACCACGGTCCCTTTGGCCCCGAGTGTTTCCAAACGCCCCTAAAAAAAACACAATAGAACAAAAGGCTTTTCGAAATTTTTATTCTAATTTTAATTTATTTATTTTCAATAGTTTCTGCATTTAGAGAGAATAAACCTAACTATTTCTGCGCTAATATTTTCTAGTTTTGAGCATTTCAAAACTTCATTATAAACGCATTAGAACATAATATGTTATATATGTAATATGTTATATATTATATATGTAAGATGTACTTCGCACCTTTGGATATTCTTCGCTCTTTGGGTGGGATATTCTTGTAGGTATGTTGGATTTTAAATAAACGATAAATTATTTCTCGAATAAAACGATTCAGGTTAGGTTAGGTTAATTTTACTTAAAAATTAAAAATTCATATATATATATACTCATGTATGATTGAATTTCATGTACATTTTAATTCTCATTTCATACACTGAGTCTGAATGGATTATTATAAGTAACAAAAAAAAAACTATTTTATACTCAGTCAGTTTTATAACTCACTATAAACTAAGAACAGGAAAAAAATTTTGATGAGAAAAGAAAGTGTTGGAAGAACATTTTTTTTCATATTCTTAAAATTTTCTTTTGCCAAAATATTTTTCATATTATTGCTTATCCAAATTTAAATTTTTATAAAGTTTGGATTAAAAAAGACAGTGTCGGAGACTTTTTTGGTCAAATTTTGATTAATACTCCCCCCCACCCTCCAGAAAAAAAAGTAGGAATTAAGTAATGATCTCTCTAAAATACCAACTAAAGACAAATTCGATTTCTGCATAAAAAAAAAAATCGTAAATTATATGTTCGTGTAAGTACAACAGCTTAAAATAATGAACAGGCGTTTATTTCAAAAATGTACTTTTTGCGAAAAAAGTCGATTTAGAATCTGTTCACACTAAACCCCAGTGGTAGCTGGTACAGGAATATTTGTAAAATCGTGTAAATAAATCGTGATCGGTCGGTGGTTTACCGATTTTGAAAATAATTCGTCTCGCGTTCCCATTAATCAACGCTTTATGGTTCCCATGGTAGGAACACAAAAGGGGTCGTCCCAGCCCTTCTCTCCCTGGAAAGAGATTTTTATCACGCCGCGGTAATTATTACCGTCCGCCGGACGAAATTATGCCGTTTTTCACGTTATTTAATTACGGCGTTCAACGTGTAGCAAATAATTGACAAAAATAATATTATATTCGAATAAATAGATTCTGACACCGTAAAGGCGGATAATTTTGACGGAAACGAATGAAACAACTAATTGTCAACGTTAATTATTACAACGTGAAAGCGTATTTATTACAAAATAAATTGACAAATATTATATGGATAAATTGTTTTCATATTATTATTATTAATCGTTGTCAGCACGTTTGACCGAATAATAGCATCACCCATGGGGACGGGCGGCGTAGTAGTTTGGTGTAGTGATTTTTGTTTTGGCGTTTGTTTGAACACAGTAATTAATCAATTGATCGAAACGTATTCTTTAGACCGTTGTAAACCGCCGTCGAGAGCTGCTGCTGCTGCGTTCCCGGGGAATATTGTTCCGATTTCGACGTAAAACGAACTGATATATTGTTATTAATTTCCACTACGAATGGTCGTTTGTGTGTGTGTGTGTGTGTGTGTGTGTGTGTGTGTGTACTAATGTTGGAGTGCATATTTTATTGATAGTCATTTTCGGTTATATTTCATTTATAACATTATAGTTTCAGTTTGATACTGAAGATGTCAAAAAAAAACATTTTTTACCACACATTTTTTGACATTTTATTGTTACAATCTGAACGAAGTGAGTATAAGCTTATGATTTTACAATGATGTTTATTATTCTCTCTCCCTTTCTCTCTCTCTCTCTTTCTGTGAACACTTTTTCGTATTGAAATACATGTCCAAAAGTTTCGATCAGTATTTCTATAGAACCCGATGGTACACCCAAATGGTACTTTAAAGAGGTCATTTTTCCAATTTCTCAATACTTTTTCAAAAAAAAAAACGGAGAAAATTGTGCGTTGTGATTACTTAATTGAAGATTTCTCACAGTACAAAAAAGATATAGCTAAATATAAAAAAATTACCAAAAAAAAAAAAAATAATTTGAAACGCGTTGGAAACACCGTGAAAATTGTGAAATACGAAAATGAAAATTCTTAACTTCGACATCGTTGTGTTATTGAAACGAATTTCGAGGTGACATCGTATAAACATTTTCAAAAAAAAAAAAAAAATTTCAAATGTTTATGTCATCTACATCCGGGCCGTGCGATGTAACAGGTAACAATCGTGTGGTAAAATTTAGTGATTCGTTTTCGGGTGAATATTCATTCGCCTTCGCGTTGGCGCCGCCGTAAATTCGAATTTCAAAACGTTGTCAATTCTCGTTTTTTCTCCCTCCACTATTTCGTTGTGCAAATATGCACCCATGTCTGTATGTATACGTCCAAACGGTTTAAAACGCCATAAATTATGATATCCTGCCGCCGCTGCATGCACGTGTGTGCTGACGTTTAATGATACAAAAATAAATAAAAAAAAATGTATTGTGTGACGATACGTGAGTATAATATTATTATTATTGTTATTTTTATTGCCGTCGTTTTAGATTCCGAGTGAAGCGAAGATGCTTATTTTTTATTTATTTAAAAACTATTTCTGATGGAAATACATTAGTCTAAAAGTTTCGACCTTTCAACCAAGACTCTAGTTAAGGTTAAGTTGAATTAGATATGAGAAGTAATTATTCGAAATTCTCAGTAGTTTTCTTAATTTTTTTTTGGAAAACTATTCGAAATTCGCCAAAAACGCCTTGGAAACTTTTTTCAATCCAAACTTTATGAAAATTATACCTCCGAGATGACGATAATATATTGACAGACCGATAATGTTTATGTGTTCATAATGGAAAACTTTATTAACGAGTACGCGTCGCGGGATTACCAAAAGGACAATACGGCATCAGGCAGGATCTAGTAGAAAATTATATGTGTACGTTCCGTTTTTCGTTGCGCGTAAAAAGCTTTAATCCGAACGGCAGAGGTTTCGTAATTAAATTACGTTTTTAATTAAATTTTGCTTGGATTTAAATAGAAATTTAATTGAAAAAAAAAAAAAACACATACACAGAAATTCTCAGTAAAATTTAGATTTTTTGACACATTATAATATTTGTGTGTTGTCGTTTGTTATCAAGGATTAAAGCTGGGGGAAATTCGACGAAAAGGACTCTGATTACTAAATGCAATTGTGAGTTCGGTATGTTTTATAACTATAATATCAAACCTTTTTTACTTTATTCGTGTTCTATGCAGTTTTTTCCTCCCTTTGTGCCTATCTCTGGCTCTATACCAAATTTTAAAGATTAATAATTGTGTATCGTGTAATAGGAATTTAATTTTACGTTATGTGTCGACATAATTCAGGAATTTAATTAGAAATTTGTCGGGTCCAACATTTTTTTCATCCAGTAAACAGCAAAATATCAAAAACGATAATAACAAATTGATTTTGGCATTAACAATAAAGATGAACAAATTATGATTGAAAACATTTTTAATCGGAATTTATATGTTAATTAATACAGTCACAGTAGTACTTGTTGAATAAAGCTTTCATTTCGGCTTTATATCTAAGGGATAGGAGGGTTCAAACCCGAAAACCACACCGTTGCGTGCAACCCTTTGGTACAATTTATAAATTATGAATAGCTTTGAATAATATTACTCAGCCCCTCCCACTCCCCCCCTCCAAAAAAAAAAAAAAAAGTTAGAAAACATATTTGATTTTTTTAAAGTAAAACACAGGTATTAAAAAAGGAGTTTAAATAATAAAAAAGATAGTTTCCGAATCTTTTTTGTCAGATTTTGGGAAGTTTTTCCCAAATTTTGAGAAAACTATTGAGGATTTCAAAAAATAACCTCTTAGAAGTATCATTAAGTGGCAAATTTCTATCTATAAATTTGCTGATCGAAACTTTTGAACAAGTATTTCTGTACGAAAAAGTGTACATATAAAAAAAGAAAAAATAATAAAAATGATAAGTGAAAAATAAACATCATTATAATAACACTAACTTCTTCACTCCACTCAGAATCCAAAATAAAATTATAATTAAAATCAATCATAATAAAATATAATAAGTAATAAATATGTAAATTATCTCGTAGATACTAATTTTTTTTTTTTTTTGCCTAAGAAAGATAAATAAATTATAACTAATATATTATCAAATGATAAATACAATGATCGAATTCTTACAATTTTGTATTTAAATTCTATTTTTCAGTATTATCATAGTCTTTACAAGGGATGAGATAAAATTGACAAAATTTGCATGAAAAAATATGAAATTTTATTTTTATGAAGATTCTTTAGTATAATTTAATTAAAAAATTACCTACATTTTGATTAGATTATTATAAAAAAATAAATCTATTGTACCTACTCGAAATAAAACAACTTTGTTACATCGAATATCTGAATATATATTGTGTTTTCAAAATCTAAACGACAGAGATGGTCCGAATGAATATACATATATAATTTTTATAAATATTGTCGCACTTACATTTCGTTTTTTTTCTTTTTATACTTGTAAATATTCCTATTTAAGACGAAATATATTACATAAAGAAAAAAAAAAAAACGTGCAAATGTGTGTAAGTACGCGTGGTGAGTATTCGCTTCTTCGTCTTCTTCTTCTTCAAAAAAAGAAAAAAACCGACGAAGGACCTGCGTTGTGAGTCGTTAACGAAGTAAGTAAAAAGGATTTCAGATTCAGGATATGGACCCGGAGTTTCCTTAGTTCCTTAGCCCTCTAATAATCCACCGCCTCCGCACGCGAAATCCCGTTTCTTTCGCGAGTACTGTCCGATAATCACGAGGTGAAAATTTTCGAGTTCCTGGGATCGTTAAAAAGTTACCAAATATAAAGCAGCAACAAGTTTTTGACCCACGGATTCGGGCGGTCCACTCTCGCAGCACTTTCTACGGCTTACGACGCAAAGTCGACATTGGTTTATTTCGAAACAAAAAAAAAGAATCATTCGAGAAAAAAACGTTTTTTTCTCGAAACTGCTATAGTGAATTGTTTTCCGAAAACGCAATCTTTTCCAAAGGAACATGTCTGTTTTTAGACGACCGCGTTCCGAGGACACCACCGAAGGGGCTATATAAACGAAACGTTCGCTATACTCGAATCGCGTCCAAAAACGTCGCGTGGAAGTATGCCAAAAAAAAAAAAAAAAAAATACACGTAGTCAAACCGAAGCCAATTATTATTATTATTATCCTTTCCGTTGTTCCAGGATTGAAATATCTCACGAACACGTCGCCTGCGGAGGTCCTTTAGTTCTTAGAGGGGTGGGGGACGTATTGTCGCGTAGTTTTGATTGTTTTACCGATATACAGGAATAATAAAATATATTGAATTAGGTATTCATAGGGATTTAAAATAATATTATATTAATTCGAATTTGGAATAATAACAGAAATTTCGATTTTGAAAATTAAAGCTATAAATAACGTTAAAAACCAAAACACTCGGGGAAAAAAACGTCCAGGGGTTGGATGACAGACGGGGACGTTCATCCCCCGTTGTGCGGCCAACGATTCGAACGCGGCGCGCGAAATAGAATATCTGGACGGAGAAAACGAGGGGTTTTCGCGACACGTGTGCGTTTAGTTTTACCGACATATTGCGCCGCACTGTTGCGCGCCATTAATGGGTTAATTGTGTTTGAATAATTCCGTGTAACTCGTTCGGTTTATTTATTATTCGCCACTGCTGCGGCTTACCTACCTGCACTCACACTATCAACGTTTGTTGCCGGCAAAAGTTTAATATTTATTGCTTCTGCAGCCTTGTATACGCGTTGTGCTCGAGCAACAAACTTCAAAACTACGCGTTCGAACGCGTTTTCCAGCGGAAAAAACTTTCGAACGCTACGGCCGATTTAAGTTTATTAACGATTTATTCGCGAATTAAACGCGCGCGCGTGCAAAACTACACACACACACACACACACACACACACACACACACACGGCGGGGCTGACAATAATAATATAAAATAATATGTCGTAATATTATACGAGGCGAGTTTAACGATATCGTAAATGTACGGAAAGATGACGTCATGTTTACTAGCACTATCTCAGTATTTCCTAAAGTATCCTTAGAATAATAATTATTATGAGTCTAAACCAGAGGTTCCCAAAAACCTTTTTCGTTTACCGTCCGCCACGTGCAGATTTCTTTTCGTCCTGTTTTTCGTACAGGATAATATGACCGTACGTCCTGTTTTTGTTTTTGGTTTTTTTTTTTTTTTTTTTTTTTTTTTTGGTAAAACCGTCTTTAAATTAAATTTAAATATATAAAGCAAAAATTTTTTTAAATTTTAACAGAATTTTTTAGATTCTGTGTGGGACGAAAAAGCTGGTGTTTTGACAATGATGTTTATTTTTATTTTTTAGATGTACACATTTTTGAATGGAAATACTTCTCAAAAAGTACAATAGATGAGAAATGTTTTGGTACAAACAAATTTAGAAAATATGAAGACTTTTTTCTGGTCTACTTTTTTAATACAAATGCACTTTATACATTTTAAGTAATACAATTTATATAAACTGAAGCTCCACTCAGAATCGTTTAATTGAAGAAATGATTTATGGTTTCTTTAAAATTTAACACATCCTCCAAATCCCATCCAAGGAGCGAAGAATATCCATGGTATGAAGTATGTCTGGCTTTATATTATAATGTGTTTTGAATAAACACACTTGAAAAGTAAATATTCCTAAATTAATTAAATTCAATAATAAAAAAGCCGTACATAGTTCGCGCCATGGTTATTCTTCACTCCTCTGATAGGACTTGTTGGGTGTTTTACATTTTAAAGAATAGATAATTTCTTCAATAAAAAATTCTGAGCGGAACTCCAATTTTTATTAGAAAATTTTGCTCAAAAACTATAAAAATAATTATAATTATTATAAAAAAAAAAAACGTATTTCTTACTCAGCCAGTTTTATAATATTCTACTTTAATAGTTAAACAGGAAAAAAAAAGGTTATGAGACAAAAATATTACCATTTTCTTTCACAGAAATTATTTTATTATATTCTCAATCTAAATTTAAATTTTCACAAAGTTTTGATTAAAAAAAATTAAAATATGCGTTTTCGTGAAATTTTTGGTAGTTTTCAAATTAATTATATTGTTATTATTATTATTTTAGGTAGTTTTCTAATTTTTTTTTTTTTTTATCTACACATCTCGTGACAAGGAAAAATTTAATTTATATTCAAACAAATATTATCGAATGGGTGAAATGTTTTGATATTCTTTATAACATGTATTTAAGGATTAATTAAAATCGAAAAATATTAATTAATTTCTGTTTCTGGACACCTGATCCGTATGGGCCCTGGACAAATACTTATAATGTCTTTGTGTAAATAGGGCCCAGTTAGGTTCGCGACCGAACACGATAATGTAACACGTCAATCGTTGATATCCAGTACGAATTTACCCAGAAATGTCGTCGTAATGAACGACAAAATTAAATATATATGAATATAACACTTCTTGTCCGCAATTAGTACGCCAAAACCCCCAAAACCGTCAAAAATAATGACCCGAAATTTCGTCCGCAAATAGTACGAAAGATTTGTGTCCGCGATTCTAGTGTGTCATCGCTTTTTGGTCACGTCCTCCACTCGCATAGTTTTAATGACTTTGTCCGCCGCGAATCCGTTGCTCGTATTGCACGAGCATAATATATATATATATATATATATATATATATATATATATATATATCACTCGTGATGTCTGTTTTAGATTCTGAGTGGAGTGAAAAGAAGCTAATGCTTTTAGTGGACGTAGGAAATAATTTTTATCCGGGGAAAAATATCTGTTGGAAAAAATATCCGAATAATACCGATTATTATCAAACCGGGATGTCTCCGCGTTGCACAGAAAATCGAAGGACGTATATAGATTGGGTGGAGCGAAGCGACGGCGTCAAGGAACGAGCAGTGACGAGTGCACAAAATACGCGCTGAACGTATATATTTTTTTATATTTTTTCCACTGGATATATTTTCATCGGATACTTCATCCGTGAATATTTTTTCCTACACAACGTTTGCCAAAAAATAGTTTTAAAACGTTTTTTTTTTTTGATTCAACTGCACGCAAATTGAAATCTAGACTACTAACTAGACAGTGACATGAAAAATAAATTAGCAAAAGCACATTTTTCACGTGTGAAAATGAATTATTTTTTCTAACAATTTTTTTCTCGTCAATTTGTTTTTTTTTTTTTTTCTAGTGAGGTATAAAAATGGCGAAATACAAAATCTTATTATTAATATTTTTTAAAATAACAACTCGAATAATTTCAAAATCGATAAATTTCTATTCTGCGAAACGCCAATCCACCGTAAGTATGAAACTTTTCAAAAAAAGGAAAAAATCGTCTAACGCGCTGTACAATATTTCACGGTCGATAATAATCCAGGACTAGGGGGGGGGAAAGCAAACGAGCGACATTGCACAATATCCGCTGCGGTTTGAAACTTTGACCGTCCTGACGTGAAATAATGGTCGAAATTCAACCCCGCACCGCACCCCACCCCTTACGACGCGTAGAAATAACCCGATAATTCGCGCCCCGAAACTTTTGTCGTCCCCGTGTGTGATCTGACCGCAGCCACGCGTTCATTACTCAACATCAACCGCGTGCACACTCGGCGGTCGACGCGTCAAAATTAACACACGTATTATATTTAATAAATATGCAGCGCGGAATAATATTGGTGAAGGGAAAATATCCGTGAAAATTCGCGGGGAGGAAAACGGTTTTGAAAATGTCCCGGACACTTGGACAATTTTCATAGCGTAATAATTTCAGTGAAAGAAACTTTGGTATAAAAAAAAAAAAAAAAAAAACGTAATTGTAGATCGGTGGAAGATTTCTGGGAGTCCTCCCCTCCCCCCTACAATCAAAATATATCACATAATAATTTCTATCTACATTTTATTTTTTATTCGTATTAAAAAAAAAAAAAAAAAGATAGTTTTTGAAGAATGCGTTTATGTCAAATTTTGGATCATTTTTCACGAATTTTAAGAGAACTATTGAGAAATACAGAAAATTACCATTCAATAAGTACCATCAACAGGCAAATTGTGATTCAAAAAGTTGACGGTCGAAACTTTTGGACAAGTCTTTCAATACGAAAAAGTGTTAAAAGCAAAAATAATAAAAATAAACAACGTTGTAAAAATATTAGCCGCTTCACTGTACTAAGAACGTAAAAAAATATATATAATATTATGCAGAAGCCTACATTACTTTATTTTTTTTTATCTCTATTGATTAATTAATTTACATATCGTCGATTTCAGTGGTGGACTAAGTGTAATACGTTATTATTTATATTATTCGAAATAAATAACTGTTGATATACGTTTTCGGACATTTTAGAATATTACACGACACAGACCGCCGGTCCGACGTGTGACGTCATACTAGTGGCCGTCGTCCTTTTTTCACGGGGAATGGGCGGGTGATCGGGTGGGCGGGGAATGCGCTGTTAGAGCACGTAACGGTTGTCGTCGGTCTTATCCTAGGTCTGTGGACGGGATCGCGCGAACGTCGTCGTCGAGGCTTTGCGGATCGAGGGATTCGCGTTAGTCTCTCGGCCGGTGACCCGAAGAGAGAAAGAGAAAAGTAAAACAAATACATAAAAAAAAAAAAAACAAAGAAATAGTGGAAAAAACCCGACGACAAGCCTGTAGGTGAAAGGGTACGAAAGCGAATCTTTAGTGCGACGATTTTTATTTCGTTTATTTTGTAAAACGCGAGTCGGCTTTTATCTGGCATAGTGGCGGATCCTGAGCTGAATTTTAGAGGGAAAAGAACTTGCACCATATTTCACTATATACTAACGTGTGGGGGAGTGAATTCCCAAATATTCCTCTATACAATTTGACCTGTTTGTATAAAGCGTTTCGTAAAAATAAAAAGCGATTGTCGATTTTCCGTTGCGTTTAAATAATATTGTCATTAAAATAAAATGCAATAGCACTGTGTAGCTTATATAAACTAATATCAAACGTAACGACAGATTGGTGAACAATGAACATTAAAATTTAATATATAATAATCTTGTAATAGTTTATTATATTATAATATTTAATAATATTAGAGAATAGCTAAAAAAATAATTTCAACCCCCTTGAGCTACGGGTAGAGTATGAGTAAACAATCTCAAATTTTTCAAATATCTTTTATGACGTGATACAGACAACAATGTACTGTAATTAAAATTCCAAAAATAAATTGAATCTTATTATTAATAAAGACCACCCTATTCTCTATGTATGTATATAAAAAAAAAAAAAAAAATGCTGTTTAAATACAACTTATATACGATGTATATAAAATGTATTAATTTTTGTAGGAAAAAACGGGTAACCGAAATTTCGGTGTTCTTAACTTAGGATTTAAAACATTTAGGTTATTGAAATCGGTGAAGAAAAGAAAACCGTTTAAACAAAAAAAATGGCTTTCAGAAAACGCTATTTACAAACGCAAATTATTTTTTCATTTTTTCCTTTTCGCAGTAGCTCGTCGCTTTGTATCTATAACGCGTGGCAAATACTTCAAGAACTATTAATAGATTGTACTTAGTAATTGCAATACACGTTAAGATGTTATTCGTCTCCCCTTCGACTCCCCCTCTCCCCGAATCCAGCACCGTCCTCGCCGTCATTCGAGCGTTATTTTCGCCGTAAAAGGTCAACAGCAGCAGCAGCAGACCCCTCACCTCATTTATGCCGAACACAAAACAATAATCAAATTTTTGATACGTTTCGAAAGGCCGCACGTGTAGGTATAGTAATAATAATAATAATAATAATAATAATAATAATACGCGTATACCTGCAGGACACGAAACCGCCACGGCCACCGAGTCGGAACACTTAAACCCGGAGAACAAAGTGTCGGCCAGCACTTCAGTTATTATTATTATTATTATTATTATTTTTCACCCCTCGTTATGGTCGTCTAAATGTCAAAGAAGCGAAAGTCCACTAACCGCGGTGATCGGAGAGAAAGCCACCGAATGAAAAACGCATAAATTATTGCGCTGAGGGCAGCCCTGGCACTTTTTTTTTTTTTTTTTACCAAAAATTATTCGTTTTGCTGTAAAATAAGAGGTGTGTTTCGATATTTGAACCGTTTTCAATCACTTAACGCAGAGGTTCTCAAAGTGTGGGGCGCGACCCTCCGGAGGGTGTGCGAAAACTTTACAAGGGGGGCGTGAAAAATTTTAAAAATCAACATTGTATTGGTAGGATAGAAAAAGATTTGTGGACTTTGCGTAATAATAACAATCACATTCTGTAGAGTGTATAGGAGTCTCTTCGTTTCACCAAACTTTGCGATGAAAAAAAAAAAAAAAAAACAAGCCCACCTATCACATTAAAAGTGACTTATTGATTAAAACCTTTTATAATAAATACATTTTATTTTAAAATAAATTTGCAATGTGAATATAAATATTAGCCTATGTTTGTTGTTTGTTTTTAACGTTTTGGTACTCTAAACATTACTATTAAAATTATTTTTATGATAAGGGTCCACGTCTGGGGTTGACCAAAATTAGGGGGGCCTGAAAAGTTTGAGAACTTCTAGCTTAACGAGTTTAGTGGTTTCGCTATGTCGGTTTTTGATTTAAATTTTATTCTGAAATTCACTTTTTCCATTATGGAAACTGTTCCAAGCGCCTTGTTCTGGTAGGAACTCGAGTGATCGGAAATCGCATCTAGATCAGTGTTCCTCGTCCTGGGGTTCAGGACTTCCTCTAGGCCCGTACACTTTTTATTTAGGGTCACCAACATAGTATTATTATGTAATTTAAAACAATACACAAAATAACACTTGAATATTTGTGATAAAATACGATTAAAACATAATAATACTATGTTATCGTTGTCAGATGAAGCACAACAATAATAATTATTGATCTAATTCTGAATTCAAATACTGCTTTAGTGAAATGTAATTTTCCACACTGACTGCAATAAAAACACTGAAGGTCTGGTAAAAGTGAGTTTTCGATACCACTTTTTATAAGTTAGTTTATTGATTTCTTTTTTTGTTAGCTGAGATTTAATTTTAAGTAATACGTTTGTTTTACTTTTAATGTACAAAGTTTTTTTATTCATTTCAAAAAAAAAAAGTTTACAGTGTTCATTATATTAAAAAAAAACTCACTTAACAGTTTTTTTTTTTTTTTACTCCTTTGTGAAAATAAAATACGAGGTTTAATAACGTTCTTCTTTTGACATTATTATTATCTCGAGTATTTTCGGCCATCGCGTCATGACTTAATGTAGTCTGTGGTGTATACGAAAACTCAAAACGCCGCTGAGATTGTGTTAAAGTAAAATAAAGGTCTTATGCTGTCGACAACCAGTGAAAATTTCAAGTTTATATCTCTATTGTTTTCGGAAACGTTTGTCTAAAGAACTAAAATTTATTTATTTTTCGGTGGTTTATTCTTCGTTTCTTCGAAAAATAACCTTTTTAGATGGTCAAATTACTCATAATTAATAATATTACATACCTTTGACACCAAGACACCTTCACTCAAAATATGAAACTACAAGTAATACTCTCGAGATGTTAATAAAAATTTAAAAGTTGTCGTTTAGATTAAAAATTATCAACAAAATTCGACAAAAATAATATTACAGTTAAAAAACGTACTGAACACAAAATACAGACTGTGGTTCATTATGTTATCTACCGTAATAGGAAGAGCTACACCCATAGATATAATATATCTATATCTGTGGCTACAACCGTTGAACCGTATTTTGTTGTCTCAGTCTTACCAACGTACAACATAATGAATTTCACGTTCAATAGAATCATTGTCATAACGTCGGTTTAAATTTATTATTAGACTAAATTTACCTGTTATGACAGACATAAAGGACAATAAGATGATACCATTATAATATGTGCTTTTATGAGGGTTTTTCGTGTTATTTCAATTTTCAAGTAAGTCATGAGCATTTTTAAATCGTTATATTATGTTCACGCATTTACAACTCCTTGAAAATTGTAATATCGTTAAAAAACCACATACAAGCACAGATATAATTCTGTAATATATTAATTAGTTATAATTGTAATATATTTTGTAATAAATAGATATAATTTAATATTTACAAATCTTTAAGTTACATAACGGGTTATTGACGGCTCCAATATTAAAACTGACGTTATGAAATTGATTATTTTGAACTCGAATTCACTGTGTATGTGAATTTCGCATAAGATATGTCCATAAACGATTACATTAAATTTGTCATAAAATCTAAGAATTGGTACCTTACACCATCTACGGTTCCAGTACTATTTTTTTTTTCCAAGGTTCTAGTTACGGTTACGGTCCTCAATTTTTCAATTAATATTCTTTGGATCCAAATTCTGAATAGTTTTTCCATAGATTGGGATAAAGTTCTCGAAATTTCACCAGACAGCTTCGAAAAATGATCTAGATAATTTTATCTTAGATAACAATTTATTAAATTAAATAGACAAATAGATAAAAAAATAAAATAAAAAATACTCTACGTTATTTTTACCAAGATAAGATAAAAAGATAAATGTTTTTATCTAGATAATGCACTGCTTACCGATTAAATTATTATTTTATTGTTATTGTTATTATTTTCACGCGAAAACCACTTACGCTTCGAACCTATTGTGTGTGAGCACAATAATAATTTCTTCGCAGACGAATATTCATGACGTTATTATTATAATTATTATTGTAGCAGTTCCTATTTCAGACCGCCCCCTCCCCTCCCCCCCGTCGCGTTGATTGACGTTTCCGTGAAACAATGGTGTAAATGAATATTTTATGCCGGCATAAGTAAAACGCATCCCGGAAACATTCTTCGAGTGAACAAATCCACACTTGTCGTCAGCGGCAAACTTACGTGACAAGGGGAGGGACGGACAAAATTTTCGGAATAAAAGGGTCTAAGGTCGTTTGGGCAAAGGCAATAATTTTGACTAGAAATAGTCCTTCCGGGCGTCTATCATTTTTTGCCGTTCAGACAATTAAAATTATTTTTACCCTGAACAATGTTTCCCAACCTTAATTTACTCGACGCCACTTTTACTTCCGAAAATCTCAATCTCATACATCCTCATAATTTTTTTTTAAAAATGTATGAATTTTTTTATTTGGTTATAATGATTATAACCTAATTATTTTTTTAAAAAAACAGATAAAATCTGTTTAATTTCTATATTAACGGTACACTATGGACAATGTTTATTCATAAATTAAAATATCTACTAATAATATAATTTAATGACTTTGCTTACATAAAATAATTGCACAAAAAATACCTATGTGACTTATTACTGCCTTGAAGTTGATGAGTATATACTTATGAAATGCTATCTGGTATCAAAGGATTTAATGTATATCTGGGTTCTGCATCGGTCTTAAATCTCTGTTCTTAAATTGAAAATGTGATATAAATACATCAAGTAGTCAATATTTCAAATTGCACGGCTAATAGAGATAAGTCATTAATCAATAATCATGTTATGTATTATGAATAATTGTGTTTATTTGCAAATTACTATAACTTATTACAAAAAGATAATTCCTGAGATTTTTTTTTTGTCGAATTTTCGTTAGTTTTTCATAAATTTTGAGAAAACCATATTAAGGACTTCAAAAAAATGACAATTTTAAATTACTATCTAAATTGAAAATTGGAATTAAACAAGTCGCTGGTCAAAACGTTTTGACAACATATATAGAAATACGAAAATATATACATATAAAAAAAAAAATAATAATAATAAAAAGAAAGATTATAAAATTAAAATAAACATCATTGTGAAAACGCTACGCTTCACTCAAAATCTTATATTCGATTAATTACCAAAATAAATAAATAAATAATAAGTGCCAATAGTTGCTGCTCGTATTGTGATCACGTATTAAATTGAAGTTATTTTATGAATAAATAATGTCGTGCCCCTAAAACAACTTTCCGGAACTGCACCGCGAGGCGCTCGGCTTAATTAATCTCTCGGTCGAGTGCCATCGATTCGAGTGTCTTTGAAACTATTTCATTATTTGCTATTTGAGTGAAACGTTCACTTTTTTTTTTGAAAAAAATTAAAAGGTAATCTAATGATTCACAGCGTTCGTCAAATACGAATAAATCACAACACCGCCACGTGCATTATAAATAGGAAAACAGTAGTGTGTAGTCCGCAGTTCTAAAGTTTTGGGGGAAAAAAGTTGAAATTTCAAATTTATCACACCCCCTCCCCCATTTTTTTTTTTTTTTAATATAATATGAAAATACTTAACGCAAATTTTGGACATAATGACTTACAACCATCGCGAGTCAAAATATGTCCAAATAAAGTAGCTTTTTTATTTTTTTTTAATTAAATTAAAATAATTCAGAGCAGTGATCGTAAATATTTATAGAACATTTACTATGGAATTAAATATTATACGTAAATAATAAGGTTTTTAAAACATTTCTCCCATGATTCTGAGAAAAATAAGAAAACGCGAAGTATTTAATCGAATAGAAAATTTTTATTAATTTAACATTTTATTGTTATTTGACAATACTCGAAGAACGGATACTGATGGAAAAAAAAAAATGTTTCATATAAAAATTACATATTATTTAATTATTATTTTATAAACATTTTGACAAATTTATTGTTTCAAAAACGTAAACATTAATAATTTATAAAATACAGAATATAAACACCATCTAATTAATATAATAAATTTAAAAAACCTAAAACTACTTATTTTCGTCAGCTTACACTTATTTTTACCTAGCTTCACCAGTGAGGTATTCAACTGTTTTATAAAAAAAAAAAAATTGTGTTGAAAAACTACTATTTTCTTATACTGTACATTTTTTGTTCATTATAGAAAATCTCTTTAATAATTTATATAATATCCCTGCACATATTTCTATTTGAGTTAAAATATTCCTTTGTAAACTATATTTTTTTATCTTTAGCGATGCGTATACTAATAGCTTTTTTTTTTTTGCCGAGCTACCAATTTGAGAAGCCGTGCAGTTTTTTATTTTTTAATATTAACCAATAATTATTAGTAACTAATTACTTTCTAACTTCGTCGGATTGAATTTACGCCCAAAACCTGTTCTGTGCAGATTTGTGAAAAAACTGCATGACGATTATTGATTAAGTAATTTACCCACACAGCAATTATATATTTTGAAAAGATTTTCACAATTTTTTGAATACAATAAAAATATATAGACAATATTTTCAGATGGTATTGAGATAGTT